>VDFB02229008.1:0-47195 GCA_007258455.2 Sequoia sempervirens
AGTCCAAGAAATAATGATAACTCACCTATCATAGAAATTTAAAAATCCTTCTACATCTCTTCTACACATTTCTTACATATCTTGTCAACACCAAATATTATATTATCATCATATACAAAAACTATTAGAATTTATTCATCCTCAATTTTGATGTAAAGATTACTATCTATGGTACCTTTCTTGAAGCCCTGCTGGAGTAAGTACTTTTCCAACCTTGCATACCAAGCCCTGGGAGCTTGTTTGAGACCATATAAAGACTTCTTTAGTCTACATACCTTGGTTGGGTCTTCTGATAGCTGAAATCCATCAGCCTGCTCTATCTAAACTTCTTTTATGTCACCATTGTGATTGCTTTCATTCTAGCCACCAAAGAAAATGTCTCCTTAAATTCAATTCCTTCCACTTTTGAATAACCTTTGTACACCAGCCTTCATTTGTTTCTCATGACGTCTCCATCTTCATTCAATTTATTTTTGAACACCCATTTTGTTCCTAGCACATTTTTATTTGTAGGCCTTGACACCAATTCATAAGTCTAACTTTTCTCTATCTAATTTAGTTCTTCTTCCATTGCTTGTATCCATCATTTATCATTGTTCATATCAAAAAAAAAATTATGTTCTATTATTGACAGTAAAGAAAAATTTACTTGTTCATTTTCCCTTGTAAATCTTCTTCTAGTCAGCACTCCATTATTATCTCCAATTATATGATCTTCCCCGCAGGAACTATAGTTCCCTTTGTGGCGGTCCAGGATGGTAATATTCCTCGGCACCAGGATCCAATGTTGTGGGAGCCCATTGGTGAATACCATTCTGTAGGTCAATCTTCAAATTATCAATATTTGAAAAAATAAATTAGAAATTATTTATCCATAATGTCAACTCAATTTTGAATAATTTTTGAACAGCGCTTTCAAGATTTTTGGTGATCTTCTCTTGTGTTTCTTCCTTTTATTTAATTTCTTCTTCTTCTTCTTCTAAGCAGGAAGGTTCATTTGAACAATAGTCTTCTTGCTCATGTGTTATTTTATGTAGTTCTTCATCAACCCTAACATTTCCACTTTCAACTATCTTCCTCAGTCTTTTATTATAGCACCGGTAAGCTTTGCTCCTAGTTTAGTATCCAAGAAAGATTCCTTCATCAGATATTGAGTCAAATTTTCCCAAACCTTCTTCATCTCTTTTGATGTAGCATTTTTTCCAAAAATTATGAAGTACTTGATAGTTCTTGGTCTTCCATACCATAACTCATAAGGAGTCTTGGTGTTTTTTACTCTTAGTTGTCCTCTATTAAGAATATAGACTACAATATGGATTGCTTCTTTCCAATATACATCAAGCAACTTGGCTTCACTCAATATTGTTTTTGTCATTTCCTAAATAGTTCTATTCTTCCTTTCCATTGCCCTATTTTGCTAAGGAGTTCTAGTAGCAAATAGATGCCTCTTTATTCCATGTTTTTCACATAATTCCTTAAACTCATTTGATGCATGAACTCACTACCTTTATCAGAGCTTAAACATTTGTTTCTAGAATTCACTTCATTTTCAACCATTGACTTGAAAATATTAAACCTACTAAAATCTTTTGATTTTTCTTTTAAGAATTTAATCCATGTCATCCTGGAGAAATCATCAATGAGTAATATGAAATACCTTTCACCTTGGAGACTCTTTGTCCTGGCAGGTTTGAAAAAATTAGTATGACTCAGTTCCAAGGGCCTTTTAGAGGAATAATCCTTAGTCTTGAATCATATCCTTGTCTTCTTCCCAATCTGACATTCCTTACACAAGGTGCTTGCAAGTTTGATAATGTTTGACATATCTTTTACTGCTTGTATGGAACCAATCTTCACAATATTATCAAATTCGATGTGTCACATCCTCTTGTGCCACAACAAGTATTCACTTGTCTATCCTAGAAGATAACTTATCCCATTAACACACTTTAGATTATATAAGTCTTTTTCTATCCTAGATCCTTCTACCATAATTTTCTCTTTTGATTTCACACCATTGATCATAAAATATGAGACTATATCCTTTGTTGCACATATAACTTACACTAAGAAGTTTTTTCTTGAGACCTTGTACATAGAGAACATCTTATGTATTGGATTTTACACCAATACTTATGGCACCCTTTCCACAAATGTTTGCATATGAATTCTCTCCAAACTTGACTAATCTTCCATTCCACTTAACAAGATTGATGAATTTTATTTTGTCACCTATGATGTGGCTTGAACATCCATTGCGTATTACCCAAATATTTTTTTTTTCTTGAGCATGAAATGTTGTTTGGACAACCATAGAATTCTCAACCTCATTGTCTATTTCCTCTCTCTTGGAAGTGTCATTCTCATTGAATTTCTCAATAACATCTATCATCTGAGTTTTTTATTTTGCTACATTGTAGATTTGACATATCACATTGACATCCACTAGCGAAGAAAGAGAATTCCTACTTACAAAATTTCTAATATTCATTTTAGATTTGCATCCATAGCTTTATGACCATACTCATTGCAGATGAAACAATAACCAAAAAACACACGATTGAACCTATTTGTGAAGAACCTTCTTGTTTGGAAAGATCTTCCTCGAGGACTGATTGGAATGAGATGTGCTTCTTTAAGGTTATTCAGATTTCCATACTTTTCTTTTTCCAAATCCTTTTTGAGTAAAATGATTTCTTTTTCAATTTTTATGAATTAATTTGTCTTGGCTTCAATTAGGGAATTTTGTTTTTTGTTCTCTTTCCTTAAACATTACAAGTCTTTAAGAGCAGAAATAAGTTCACCTTCAAAATCAAATTCACCTTCTTCTTCATCTAGAGTCTTGTTTGAGCCATAAAAAATCATCATGGCCATGAATAGGGATTCTCGTCTTTCATCATCTAATGAGTAGTGATCC
The DNA here is from genome assembly GCA_007258455.2 of Sequoia sempervirens. Taxonomy (NCBI): domain Eukaryota; kingdom Viridiplantae; phylum Streptophyta; class Pinopsida; order Cupressales; family Cupressaceae; genus Sequoia; species Sequoia sempervirens. The sequence continues at coordinate 2,918 of VDFB02229008.1, forward strand.
AATTATTTTTAGGAGCTATAGTATTATTTGGAAAGGAGGTTCCTCTTGAATTTTTTCTTCTTGAAACCCTTACTACTAATTTTCTTTTCTTGAACAGGAAATTCAAAAGCATAATGACCAACTCTTCCACATTAAAAAAATTTCAAAGGTAAATTACCTTTACACTTTCCTAATTAATCCCTTCTTCAAATTTCTCATAAAATTTGCTTCTTCCTTAGATTCACTATATGAACTAGATGTTCTTTCTTCACAACTTTGAAAGAAGCTTCTCTTTCTATGTACCTTAGACTTCATTTCTCATCTCATAGGTAGTGAGAGACCCAAACAACTCTTCAATGGTAAGTTTCTTCAAGTCTTTGGCTTATTCAATAGAATCTTTTTTGGAAATGGTTGTCATTGATGTTAACACTGATTGTTGGTTGTCATTGATGTCAACACCTAAGGAGATTGTTGCATATTCTTGGGAAGATAATTTTATTATTGGTTGGAATTGGTCTCCATTGTTGAAAACATTCTATTTTGGATATTGTTGTTGTATGATGGTGTTTTGTTGAAGTTTATAGTTGGATTTCATTCCTTGTAAAGAAGTACTATGTATGGTTGTTGTCAGTAGAGTTGTGTTCATGTTGATATATTAAGATGAGGATTAAAAGTGATGTTCATGGTGGAGAGATGTTTCTAATGATCCATATTATATTGTAGGCTCTCTCATGATGTTCCTAATGAAGGATATGTTGCTAAAAGAAAGTTGTGGCCTCCATAATTTATTAGAAGATTTTGTTCTTGGAAGCTGTTGAGAAGGCTATTTTGGAGAATTCTTTGCATTCCTTTGTTGTTGTAGTTATGATCTTGAAATTTGGGATTCAAATTATGTGTTATGTGGATTTTTCACTCTTATCTTTCCAATTCACCAATATTGTCAAGGAGATTTCTACGAATACAAAAGGTTGGTAGTGTTTTTGGGTGTTTGGACTAGTACAAAAAATGTTTTGCATTTCTCTACATTGATATCTTTACTCCTATGGCTTGGTGAATTTGTTTTCAATGTTTTTGTAGTGTCTTAGTTCCAATTTCATGTGTTGAAGTGGTCTACAAGTTGATCTGTTAATGTTATATCTTACGTTTATGCATTTTGTTTCTCTGAAATGAAGTATTTTGTTCTTGTTTGGCCTGTCGTGGATATTGGTGGCATAATAGTATGGAAGAAGTGTATAGAAATATTTTTGAATGTTCATGGAACATCCCCATGTGATTTTCATGTTGTTGGTTGAGATCCTTGGTGCTACATTGTGTCCTGAGTTGGTTGTTTGGGTTATTTATGGATATTTGGCCAATAGGGCTTATTTTCTCGCTTGTGCTAAATTATTAATGGTTTGCACTAGCATATGAAGTTTTGGTATGACATATTTGGTTATTTACCTATGTTGGTTGAGACCATATTGAGTTAATTCAATTGAATTCATGCTTTTAGGATGACAGTTTATGTTCTCCATGTTTCATCTACACGTTCCCCTATTGCCAACTTGGGTTTATGTGCATTAGTCTGTGAATGGTTTTGGACCACATTGGAAGATGTAATAAGATTATTTTTGGTCCTCTCTATCCTTAGGATGGGACCACAATAAATGAAAGATTGTTTCAATTGCAAAGGTATGGATTTTTTAAAAAGTGTGAATAAGTGTGAGTGTAGAATGTATTGAATATCTAGCAGAGTTAGTACTAAAGTGTGAAGAAGAAAGATCAGATGTGCCTTAATGCCTCGATCAACAGAGTGAATTATTGAAATATATTGTAAATTTCCTAAATCCATTTTGTATCCTACTCTGAGATGTGATTCTCATTAGGTCCTTGTATCTTGCTCTTGGAGTTGTATTTGCTTCAATTTTTTAAGTCTTTTGTATCTTTCTCTAAGGTAGTGCACCTTAGTTTGCAAGTGATTTTTGGTAGTGAGCCTTTATATTGTGAGTTAACTCTCGCCATTTTTTTTCCCTCAATAGATTTTCCACATAAATTTGGTGTCATCTTGTGGACGTGTGTTTCTATTTTTTTTATCATTGCTATTGATTTGATTAAGGATATAATTTATATATCCTTCATTGTTGAATATTATTGAAAATGTTGAAGTTTTAATCTGCAATATCTTTCTTTGCTACTAATTTGTTTAAGGGTTTATATTTGATTAAGAAGTATTATGGTGAAGAGTTCAAGTTATGAAGGGGTTTAAGATTTTGCAGGTAATGATTCACCTCCTCTCAGTATCTGGTGTTTTCAAAAATTTATATCAGAGCCAAGTTCCTTTGAAGAAGCTTAATTTCTTGAGGTAAAGGTTCGGTATGGCACATGATGGATCTTATAAGGGTCCTAGGTTTGATGGAACTAATTATGCTTTTTGGAAATTGATAATGGAAGGTCATATAAACTATCTAGGATTTTTTGTATGTAATTAGTTAAAGATGGTTATGTTGCTCATGCTTATCCTCCAATCGATCCAACTAAAATCGGGTTATATGAGAATAATGCAAAGGCTAAAAACTCTATCATGTGTGTATGGGCTATTTCAAAATTTTTGAAGGTGATGAGTTGCAACTCTGCTAAGGATTTCTAGGAAAATCTTAGAAAAATATATGAAGGGGATCCCAAAGTGAAGCAATCCAAGATGTAGATTTTCAAGAGAAGATTTGAGACCTTAAGAATGTCATAGGATGAAGACATTGCAATTCATATTCTTCAAGTATATGAAGTTGTTACTAGCATCACTGGTCTTGGTAGTATAGTCAAAGATAATAAGATTGTGAAGAAGGTTCTAAGATCTCTCCCTAAATCCTATAGTCATAAAGTGTCTAGTATTGAAGATTCTAAGGATTTGAATTAGTATTTAGTAGATGAAATGTTTGGATCTCTAACTACCTTTGAGATGAGAGAATTTGACAAAGATCTTCCAAAGAAGGAAGTGGCATTCAAAACTAGTAAGAGGATAGAATATGAATCTATGGATTAGGATGGTGAATTTTATAAGGCTGAATCAAAATTTGTAAGAATATTGAAAAAAGGTACCAAAAAATACAAAGGTAAGCTACCTTTCAAGTGTTTTAATTGTGGAATGATTGGTCATTTTCCATCTAAATGTACCTACAAAAAATCTAATGATGGTAATAAAAGAGATAATGTTAAAAAGAGTTCATATTCCAAGGAAATCAGTTGTTCCTTAGAAGATGAGGATAATGATTCAAATGATGAAACCCTATTCATGGCCTTGAAGGATAAAAAGGGAAATATTGGAGAAAGTAAGAGGTCTGGTAGTTTGCAAGTTGATTAAAATAGTGAAAGATCTATGGTTGTCTGGACTTCCTTTCATGCAAAGGAAGAAGTAAATTCTTGGTTGATGGACAATGGTTTTTCTAACCACATGACTGGTGACAAAAGAAGGCTCATTAGTCTTAAGAAGGTTAATGGTGGTGCTATTAAGTTTGGTGGTGGTGAGTCAACACAAATTTGTGGAAAAGGTGTTATATAAATTGATGGAAAAAGTAGGATTGAGGATGCTCTCTATGTCAAGGGTCTCAAGAATAATCTTCTAAGTGTTAGCTAGATGTGCATCAAAGGGTACAATATTACTTTTAATGCTAATGGTTGTGAGATCAAAAAATTAGGGTCTGGAAGACTAGTTGTTGAAGGAACAAGGACAAATGGTGATGTTTATCATCTAAAGGAGGCTAATGGGAGAATCTACTTATTGGATCAGTTTGGAGAGTGTTGTCTATGGTACAAATGGATGGGACACATCAACTTTGAATACTTGGTAAACATTAGTTCCTCTCATGTTGTGACAGATATGTTGAATATAATGAAGCTTGCAAACACTTTTTACAAGGAATGCCAAATGGGATAGTAAACAAAGACAAGTTTTAAGACCAAGGGGTGTTATGCTACAATGTCATTAGATCTAATTCATATTGACCTTTTTGGGCCCACAAGAACAAGCATTCAACAACGTGAAATTTATTTTATGTTACTTATTGATGATTGCACTAGAATGACTTGGGTTATATTTTTAAGGGATAGATTATAATCTTTTGGTAAGTTTAAGATATTCAAAGCAAAAGTTGATAATGAAATGTATATTAAGATCAAATTCTTAAGGTCCGATAGAGGAGGTGAATTTACTTCAAATGCATTTGAAAAGTTCTGTGAAGATCATGGTATTAGGAGACATTTTTCTACTCCTAGAACCCCTCAACAAAATGGGGTAGGGGAAAGGAATAATAGGACTGTGCAATAAATGGCTATAACCAAGTTGAAATATTTTTATCTTCCTTATATGTATTGAAAGGAAGTATTGTCTATTTTCTTAGCAGAGTGTAGTTGAGGGTCAATAGCACTAGGACCCCTTATGAGCTATGGTATGGAAGGCTTCCCACTATTAAATACTTTAGAATATTTGATAGTAGATGTTATATCAAAAGAGATGAAGGTGGCCTTGGAAAGTTTGACTCAAGGTGTGATGAAGGCATCTTTCTTGGTTACTCAACCAAGAGAAAATATTATAGATGCTACAAAAAAAGATTGGGGAAGATGATTGAGAGCATAAATGTTAAAGTAGATAAATACTTGGGTTTGATCTCACTAGAACCTAAGGTTTTTGGATTGATATACTTCCTTGGATTAAAGAAGAAGAAGAGAAATAAGAGAAGGAATCAAAACTAGTGAAGACTCTCAAGACTCCAACAAAGTATGTACACATGAACCATTCATTAGATCATATCATTGGGGACAAGAATGAAGGTGTGTTGACTAGGAGAAAGCTTGCAAGGGCAAGTAAGAAAGTAAATTTGTGTTTATTTTCTAAGCTAGACCCCAAGAACTTTGCTTATGCTAGAAAAGTTTATGGTTGGATAAAGGTAATGGAAGAAGAGCTGGATTAGATAGAAAAGAATTATACTTGGGAATTGGTTCCTAGACCTATTGATAAGAATGTGATTAGAACTAAGAAGGTGTTTTGGAGCAAGCTAAATGAAGATGGTGAATTTGTGATAAATAAGGATAGATTGGTTTGCAAAGGTTATTCACAAGTTGAATGCATTGGTTTGAGGAGAATTTTGCTCTGGTAGCTAGAATAAAATCAATAAGGATGTTTCTTGCTTTTACTACTCATAAGAACTTCAAATTCTATCAAATGGATGCCAAGTTAGCTTTCCTAAATGGTGATATAAAGGAAGATATATATTGAGCAACTAGATGGTTTCTAGTTATCAAAAGATTCAAAAATGTTTTGCAAACTCAAAATGGGTTTATATGATCTAAATAAAGCTTCTATAGCTTGGTATTCTTGGTTGGATAAGTATTTAAGTTAACAAGGTTTTAAGAAAGGAACTGCATATAACAATTTTTACATAAAGTTTCAAAAAGACAAGTTAATTGTGGTTGTATATGTTGATGACATTATCGTTGGTGGAGATGATGATATGTGTAAGAAGCTTACAGAATAGATGCATAATGAATTTGAGATATCTATGATTGGTGAGTTGTACTTCTTCCTGGGGCTTCAAATTGTTGAACATGGTGGTGGTATCTTTATTTCTCGGGATAAGTATTGAAGGTGACGTTGAAGAAGTTTGGCATGGAAGATTCCAAACCTGTTGGTACCCCTATGGTGACTCATTATCACTTGAGAAAATTTGATGAGTCTCTAGAGGTTGACTAGACTCTATATAAGTCTATGATTGGAGGATTTTTGTACCTAATTAATTTTATACCTAATATTGTGCATATAATGTGTTTGGTTTCCATGTTTTAAGCAAATCCTAAGCAAACTCATGAGAAGGAAATGAAAATAATATTTAGATATTTGAAAAGAACTCCAAATCATGGTTTATGGTATAAGAAGGATAATATTTTTCTCTAAATGCTTATACTGATGTTGATTGGGTAGGATGTGTGGATGACCGAATAAGTACAAGTGGTAGTGCATTTTTCTTAGGAGACAAATTGGTCTCTTGGTTCAGTAAGTAGGAATCAGTGTCCTTATCTACAACAAAGGTTGAATATATTGCTACAACATATTGCTACACCTAGGTGCTTTGTATGAAGTAGGCTTTGAAGGGTGTAAAGGTGGTTTATGATGAAAAAAATCCTATATTGTGTGATAATATCAGTGCAATTAATATTTCCAAGAATCTGATAATGTATTCAAGAACTAAACACATTTCTATCCGTTATCACTTTATGAGAGAGGAGGTTGTAGAGCATGAAATCAGATTGGAGCATGTGTCTACCAAGGATCGGATTGCAACATTTTCATAAATGTTCTTTCAAAAGATACTTACTGAAGTTAGGGGTTATTGCCCCTCCTTGTTCTAACTAGATGAATAATTGGTGCATCTATCCAAGGGGAGTAATTCAAATACATATCTTTATTCTTGGATTGATGATGGATTCCTCCTAGGGGGAGTTGGTAATGGTTGTTACTAATAGGGTGGTTGTTAGTTGTTTCAAGAAGTTTTGTTGTTCAAAGGGTGAGAATGTGTTGCTACTTCAATCGAAGATATTTGACCTTATGTCCTCAAATTCAGAGAACATGCTCTTGTTTTGTCTAAGTGTGTGTTTCCCTTTGTACTTGATGTTAAAGGGGGAGAGTAAGGAGGTGTCTATTTCCATCAATAGAAAAGTGGAGATTGTTGGAAATGGTTGCCATTGATGTCAACTCTGACTATTTGTTGTCCTTGATATCAACACCTAAAGAGATTTTTTCATATGCTTGGGAGGATAGTAGGATAGTTGCATTGTTGGTTGGAATTGGTTGTCGTTGTTGAAAAAATTATATTTGGGATATCATTATTGTATGATGGTGCATTGTTGAAGTTTATGGTTGGATGTCATGCCTTGTAAATAATTATTGTGTATGGTTGTTTTCAACAGAGTTGTTTTTATGATGACATATTAAGATGAGGATTAGAAGTGATGTTGATGGTGGAGAGAAGTTGCTAATTATCCATAGTATGTTGTATGCTCTCTCTTGATGTTCTTGGTGAAGCATATGTTGCTAAAACAAAGTTCTAGCCTCCGTAAGTTGAAATATTTTATTTCTAGAAATTTCTAAGAAGACTATTTTGGAGAATGCTCTGCATTCCTCTGCTATTGTAGTTATGATCTTATAGTTTTGAATTCAAATTATGTGTCCTATGGATGTACTCCTATCCTTTTCAAGTCACTAGTGTTGTTGAGGAGATTTTCATGAATTATAGAAGGTTGACAATAATGTTGGGTGTCTGGACTGGTCTGACAAAATGCTCCATTTTTCTCCACATTGATGTCTTCACTCACATGTTTTCAATGTCCATGTAGTGTCTTAGTTCCAATTTCATGTGTTGAAGTGTTATCCAATTTGACATGTTAATGTTATATCTCATGTTTATGCATTTTATGTCTTCATAATGAAGTATTATGTTCCTATTTAGCCTACGATGGCTATTAGTGGCATGAGAGTGTGGAAGAAGTGTCTAGAAGTATTTTTGGATGTTCATGGAACATCCCAATATGATCCACACATTGTTGGCTAAGCTCCTTGGTGTTGCATTATGTCTTGAGTTGGTCTTTTGGGTTATTTGTGGATATCTGGTCGATAGGGATTTTTTTCTTGCTTGTTCTCAATGCTTAAGGGTTTGCACTAGTATATGAATTTGTGGTATGATAGATTTGGTTCCTAACTATGTTGGTTGAGACTGCATTGAGTTATTTCAATTGAAAGTATGTTTTTGGGACGACTAGTTATGTGCTTCATGTTTCATCTACATGTTTCCCTATTGCTGACTTGGATTGATGTGTGCTAGTTTGTGAATGGTTTTGGATGAAATTTGAAGATGTAATAATATTTTTTCGGTCCTCTCTATCCTCAGGATAATACCATAATATGTTGTTGTGGCTGATTTGTTGAAATCATTTTTTATATTCTTTTTTGGTCAACCTACTTGATATTTTGAAGTGTTGTAGTGGATATATGTAAGATCATTTTAGTTAAAAAGGTATGGATGTATGAATAAATGAAAAGTAGTGTGAGTGTGGAATGTATTAAATATCTAGCAGAGTTAGTGCTAAAGTGTGAAGAAGAAAGATCAGATGCACCTTAATGCTTCAGTCAACAAAGTGAACTATTGAAAAATATTCTAAATTTCATAAATCCCTTTTGTATCCTACTTTGAGATATTGAATCTCATCAAGTACTTATATCTTACCCTTGGAGTTGTACTTGCTTTATTTTTGGAAGTCTTTTGTAACTTTCTCTAAGGTAGTGCACCTTAGTTTGCAAGTCCTTTTTGGTAGCGAGCCTTTATATTGTGAGTTAACTCTCACCATGGTTTTTTTGTCATTGGGTTTTTCACGTAAATCTAGTGCCATCTTATGCATGTGTGTTTCTATTTTATTTTTTCATTATCACTGATTTGATTATGGATAGAATTGATATATCTTTCATTACTGAAGATTACTAAAATTTTTGAAGGTTTAAACTACAATATATTTCTTTGCTACTAATCTATTTAAGGGTTTATATTTTCTTAAGAAGTATTATGCTGAAGAGTTCAAGTTCTGGAGGGGTTTAAGTTTTTACAGATACTGATTCACACCCCCCTTTTAGTATCTAGTGTTTTCAACATGAAACTTTTGAATCAAATCATTGACGGTGAGTTCTCAGGATTTTCTTCACAACCATTAAATTAGTTATTTCTTCAACTAATTCTCTGACTCCATTGATTTCTTCATCCACCTAGAGAAAATAGCTAGAAATGTTTTCTTCTTCTTTCATCCTTAGATTCTCAAACATTATTCTATAAGATTGTTATTTTTCTTGCTTTACACTATCATTTACTTCATAGAAATTTTTTAGTTTATCCCATATCTCCTTGGTTGTCTTGCACGACACTACCTTGACAAGATTTGAATTTATTAAACCATTTAATATAGCATTCTTTTCTTTGGAATTTTTTCATGGTCCTTCTTTGCATTAGCATCTGTAATAGGATGAGAAGGTTTAGTAAAATCATTCTTTGCAACTCTCCAAACATCATACCCTAGTGAAGTGAGATAGCTTCCATCCTTACACTCTAGAAGGCATAGTTGCTTCCATCAAATATTGATTCTTTAGAAGATGGCTCTTTTTGAGTCATGTGTTCTATTATAAGATATATCTTAAACTATTAGGATGCACCAAGGAACTTAGCTTTGATATGAATTGTTAGAACATGTTGATATACTAAGAGAGGGGAAAATCATTATATCCCACAAATTAATCCAATTCAACTTTATCAACCAAATATTTCTACTACTTTAAACAAATAAAGAATCAAGCTATATAATTCAAAACATAACCACACAACCATAACACTAGATTTACATGGAAAACCTAGAAGGGAAAAACCATGATGAGAAAGCTTCTTGGAACTACTATCAAAATCCATCCTCGCAAAATGAAAACAAGATTTACAACAAGTTTTATGGGCTACTACCCAAAGGAAGCTACAAATACCTATAGGATACAACATTTATAGGAAGAGGCTAAAATCTCTGTACAACATAATTGAAATTTTTTCGTTGATAATTCACCTCTGCAACATCAACACTCTTTGCATTGACATATATCTTAAACACATCTACTCAAAAATATATGTTATCTTCAACACACTTCCTTCCTCACTTTTCTCATATCTCCTCACATACTCACACACTCTCACCTTCTTTGAAACAACCTTGATCTTTTATTTATATCCTCTTCAAGCTTCAAAATTTTATCCTTTATCGGTCAAGATGAAATGTACAACATGAAATGCATAATAGCCACAAGAAGTTGGTCCCCAAGACATCTACGATAAATGTGGTTCAAACTAAGAGATAATAATGACCTATTTTATCTAAGCACACACCTCCACATTGGTGCACACTTCAAAACACCTGGCACAATCATCTTAATATACTTGGTCATCCCAACAAACACCAACCGTTCTATACATTAGCTCCAGACCTAAAGAGGTATCAGAGAGACCAAATATCATCATGTTGATTACTTTAAAAACATTATATTCCATGCAAAAACATTCACATACACTCCTCACAACATCATGCTACTTCATGATGGCACAAGCAAACAAAAACTAAACCCACTATCTCATGCAAATCCAAAATACCTGGTCTTGAAATAGAACACTGAAAACTAGACTTTTGGTACACCTCAACACCTAAAACTTGAAATGAGAGGACATAAGTATGATAATATAAACTTATCCCGCAAGCTACAAGTTCACATCTTCAAGTGCAGGGAAATACAAAGCATTACACTAACCCATCTTGACTGCAAGCACACTCTACTACTATTTTCAAACTACTAGCTCTAGAATCTTTTGCAATAAATTCTATGCACTAAAATCAGGAACATACATACTTAACACCTATCTCTTATGTAATTCTTTACAACAAGGGATATAGAATACAAAATTCACACTACCATAGAAAACAATTACAACTCTTTTCATAAAAATAAAGAAACCACAACTTATTCATATCAACATATACTTTAACCTATCAACCTTCACCTATACATGGACAAAAAAAGATATGTTAAAATTGTGTACAACATTATCATGACATTCATCACCATGTCCTTCACTTCACAACACTTCTGATCATAACTCCTTAGACTGCACATTTGGACTCTTACTCTGTTGGCATCTGTGATCACCACACTGATTGCATCACATGAAACATTCCACAATACCATTTTTTTGACATCAATGAGAACACATGTAGTATTTCTAACCCCATGTATATGTTTACAACTCTTGCATACTTTCTTCTATATTTCATCATTCCACTATTCACCCATACATATGCCTCATAGAATTTTGGACCTTCCCTACAAGTTATAAACTACATGACAAATTTGATCCTTGTTAGTTTACATTGTAGACTTCCTAATGTTATGTATAATTTATAAACCATAACCACACATCCATCTCAATTTAAATGTATGAATATTAATAGGATAAAAGCACAAACCTATGCCACACTTTATAAAGGAATCAACCAACAACAACAAAAAATTCTAAACTTCGACCACATAAAAGTTGTCTTTATGTTTTTAATTTCAAAATGATGTAAAACTAATGAAAGGTAGAATTATTGATGAAGTTTAATCCTATAATTTTTCTGATGTAAAAAAGAATATTTTGAGTATTTTTTTTATAAATTTAAGAGAAGATTTTGGAATGATGAAAATTTCAAGAAAAAGTGACATTCACTTGACGTCAAGAAACAAATAGAAAAATATTCATTTTCCACTAATATTTTTTGTCCAAATAGGCAACTTCAATATCTAGTGCATGGAATTTTTTTTTTTGAAATTTTGATGTATATTTTTCTTGTAGTAACATTCTAAAGTCAAAATTTTTAGAATTTGATAGTTTTCATTGGATGTCAACTATTTTCTGTTTGGGTTTACTACAATCTTAGGCCACCATTTCACTCTTTTAAATCATTTTAGACATGGGCTGTTTATTTTTTCCTTTCTTTTTGTTGTCCTTGTTGAAGGTTTCTGTGTATGCACATTTAAAAAATAGGAGGGCACTGGTTTTGCATGAGGGCCTCATCTTGCTTATAATGGAGCAGGTGAAAGCCCTCATTCCTACCAAATATATTAAGGGAAAGGAAAAGGATTTGAGTGATGATTCCTGCTCAACTGGTTTAAATACCAACATTGCTGGGGAGGAGGAGTGGAATGAGGAGGGTGAGGATGGGTCTTCTTCCCTTGTGGCCACCCCTTCAAAGAAAAGAAAGAAGGGAAACCCTAAAGGAAAATGGGCTACCAAGAGGATTATTATTCAGGAGGTAGAGTCCCAATCTATTGGAAACAATATAGAGGTTGGTTCTAGCGATTCCAAGTCTAAGGATAATGTTGTGAGTATTGGGTAGGATGATGTTGAGGCAGGTGGTAAGGAGGAGGGTTTACAAGAGAATGTAGTGGTAGTGGAGGTTGAAGAAAAGCCTAGAAGGGCTTCCAAGAACATTTCCAAGTTGAAGAATCAGGTGCCAAAAAATTCTTTAGAGAATACCATGGAGCATTGCAAGGAGAAGGTTTTAGAGGAGAAGATGGTTGAAATTGATGATTCCTTGGTTCGAAACACACCAAGTGTGGAACCCTCCAGTGAGAAATCTATGCAGGAGGAGGGAATTAATTTGAGGCATGGCAAGCTAGAAACTCTTAAGGTAAACCCATTTTTGGAGGATTTCTCATATCTAAACGATGATACCACTTCAATGTTTGAACTCCTTGACATGGCATGTGTGGGGGCCACTAGCACTTTCAAGTTGGCAAAGTGGACTCTTTAGGAATTCAACAGGGTAAATATCAAGATCAAGGGATTGAAAGAAAATGTGTAGAGTATTCCAAAGGGCTCTGCCTCAAATATTTTGATTAATAAAATTGTTGATCTTGAGTGTTCTTTTTCCAACTTCAAGTCCTTATGTGAGAAGCATCTAGTTGAGTTGGAGACCAAGGTTTTGGACACCAATGTAGACATCAAAAAAATATTGGAAGCTTGCCACATTTCTGTTAAGAATAGCGTTGATTCCTTGGAGGTCCTGTTCCACAAGATTAGTGAGCTAAGAGAAGATCAACTCTACTTTACTGAGTTGATGGAGAAGGACCAGGCGACTAAAAGGAAATGGAAAAAGGTTAGAAAGGACGTTGTCAAAGGCCCTGCTACTAGAGGGAAAGGTAACCTGAGGAAGTCCTTTAAGGATGAGAAAAAAGAACTGTTGGACATGATTGGCCTTCATAGGAACCGGGAACGTGAGGTGGCCAACACCTTAAGGAGCATGAAATAGTGTCCAGTTCTATGTTGTGCTTTGTTGTTTTCTTTGCTACTGGGTCTTTGTTTGTTTCTTGTTGTTTTGATTTTTTTGCTGATGGTTGCTATTGATGGTTTGATGTTTCATCTTTAAGCAATATTTTGTATGTTCAATTGTAAAGGGTTTCAAGTTCCTTCAAGACTTTTTTTCCCCATATAATCAAAACTATTGTCTATTTTTAAAATCATTTAAAAAAAGATACAATATGGATGGCTCCCACAATGGTAGGTCTGACTAGAACCCGATGCCTAAGCTCTTCAACTTTCGATACACTGTATTGTTAAGGCTGTGGCCCCGTGGTCGCGATCTCGGGGGTTTAGCAGTACTTTCGGGGTGCATGGGTTGGCAGAGTCCTGATCTTTGTTTGGTTGTGGGAGAAATTTTTTCTTCCATTTTTTGTTGTGCTCGTCGTTTTCTTGGCGGGTGGTGTTTTGCGATCTAAGACTGTGGGTCTCTTGTTCCATCTCTCTTTTTTGGTGTGGTTGTGTTATTTGGTCCATGGAGAATCGAGGTTTTGTTTTGTCTCAGATTTCCTCTAGGGATTTGGAGATGGCAGAGCCGTCTTCTTCATTGCATGCCAATGATAAAGATCAGATGGGTAAACCCCTATCTGGAGATGGGGTCTCCTCTTCAAAAGGGATGTTTCGAATTAAAAAAGTAAACAGATGTTTGGAGAGATCTGAGGATCGACCAGTTTTGGTTATTCAACCTGAACAAGTTTCAGAGGATGTTGAATATTGGTGTAATCATACCCTTATTTGCAAATTTTTGGGCCTTCGTCTTCCTCTACCTGTGTTGGACTCCTGGGCACGTCGGGTTTGGAATCCTGAAGGTGATATGGAGATTATTTTGGCAGCTAATAACTATTTTTTGGTCATCTTTTCAAGCATGTCGGATAGAAATAGGGCTTTTGAAGGAGGCCCTTATTTCTTTAACCAAGTGGGGCTTTTCATCAAGCCTTGGCACATGGGCTTCAACTCTACTGAAGAGATCCCCTCGCGGGTACCTGTGTGGGTTTGTTTGCCAAGGCTTCCTTTGGAATTATGGAGGGAAGATATTCTTCACTCAATTTCATTGCTTCTTGGAAAACCTGTGGGATTGGCTACGCAAACTCAAGATCGTAAGGTAATTTCTTTTGCTTGTATTTGTGTAGAAGTTGATTTAAATAATACCTTACCAGACTCTATGGAAATTCGCATGGGATCTTCTTCTTGGATCCAGCAGCTGGATTATGAGACCCTCCCTTTTAGATGTCGAATTTGTCATGAATATGGTCATTTACACCGCAAATGTCCTAGATTTAAATCCTTCCCCTTGGCTACCTCTGGACCTCCTAGGGGGGACAAGGGGAAGGCTCCTTTGTCTAATGAACCTGTAGATAATGAGGGTTTTACTCTGGTTAAGTCCCGTAACAAAGGCAAGGGCAAGAAGAGAACCTGGTTGGATAGACAGAATGATGGCACTTTTAACAGATTTGATGTTCTTGAAGATTTGGTCCAAGAGGAAGGTATTCCAGTTAATCTCTCTTCTAGGGCTAAGGGTCTGCATGAAGTTCAGGAAGAGGATGCAAAGAAGGAGGATCATATTTTATCTCCAGGGGACCTTCAGGTTGAACAGATAGTTATGGATCTGCCTTCTCAGGTTCAAGATATCAGGGATCTCCAGGGGTCACAGGCTCTGAAGGGATCTGGTGTGGTGGCTCCTGATCCCCCTGCTCCTAAGGGGGCCTCAGACTCTATGAAGGGTAACAAAGCTCCTCTTGTTTTAGGCTTACAACAGAAATCCTTTAAAAAGGGGCCTCTTGATAAACCGTCAAGGAGTGGAAGGAAGACTGATCAAGAGAAGGTCAAGATTATGGGTGATACTTTGGTTGAGTCTGGGTCTATGAAACCCATTGATTCCCACTTCTTCCACCCCCATAAATGATTTTTTTATCATGGAATGTAAGGGGGTTGAACAGCATCCCTAGACAAAAGGTTGTTCGCAGATTAATTGAATCTCAGTCACCCGATGTGGTTTTTATTCAGGAAACTAAGCTTACAGTGGATGGTTTGGCTAATTGTGCTTCGCGCATCTGGCCCTAGGGCAATTGGCAGGGGGTGGGTGCTTTGAACAGTTCAGGGGGGTGGCTTGCTTCTGGAACCCGAGGAATGTGCTCCCCTTATGGTGGATTTCTAGTCGATCTTCCATTTCTCTAGTTGCCTCTTGCTTTGCTACTGGAGAAAGGTGTTTGTTATCCAATATTTATGCTCCTATTGATCTTTTAGGTAAATCAAATCTCTGGGCTCACATCAGATTCATCCGGGCCTTGGACCCGTTTCTCCCTTGGATTTTGGCTGGTGATTTTAATGTCGTTACTTGCCTGGATGAAAAACGTGGTGGGATAGCCAGGCTAGACCCTTCTACAACTCTGCTCAGGGATATGATTGGTTCCTTGAATCTCATTGATGTGAAGCCAACCAATGGGGTCTTTACATGGAATAATATGAGATGTGGTGTTGAGGCTATCTCAGAAAGGCTTGACAGATTTCTTGTTTCCTACTATTGGATGAACAATAGGTTGATCACCAGTTCAGAAATTCTTGATTAGAGGGGCTCTGATCACTGGCCTATCAAGCTCTCTGTCACTGCTTATGGAGCCACCAAAAATCCCTCTTTCAAATTTTAGTTGATGTGGTTAAGAGATCAATCTCTGCATGATCTTATGTTGGACTGGTGGTACGAGGGGATGCCTGCCCATGGGACGGCCATGTTTACTTTTAGTAAGAGGCTTCAACATGTGAAGTTCAGGCTTAAGAGATGGAATAAACAATGTTTTGGGAACCTACATGCTCAGAAGATGGCTGCTTCGTCTAAGTTGGACACCATCACTCATTAGATTTGGGACCAAGGGTTGACCTTTGATCTAAGTAAAGCTGAGTCCTTGGCTCTTAAGGGATTGGAAGAGTGGGAGCTTCGAGAGGAGATCTTCTGGAAGCAGAAATCTCATGTTGATTGGCTTCAAGAGGGGGATAGGAACACTGCATTCTTTCATAATTTGGTTAAGGATCAAAGATAAGGGAATTCTATCTCCTCTCTTGTTTCGCCTGATGGGGCTCAACTCTCTTCTTGTGTTGATATTTCTAGGGAAGTAGTTAACTATTTTTCTAACCTATTTTCTAGGGAGGATCTTGCTGCTAGGGCTAAGGAGAGGGCCATCTTGGATTGTATTCCTCACCTAGTCTCTGCTGAGATGAATGGGGCTCTCTTAGGTCCTATCTTGTTACCTAAATTGGAGAAAGTGGTGTTTAATATGAAAAAAGGTAAGGCTCCTAGACCGGATGGGTTTCCGATTGAGTTCTTTCAGGAGTTCTGGGAAATAATAAAGTTTTATCTCCTCGAGGTGGTTCAGGAATCACATAGGAGTAAACATATGCTCAAGTCCATGAACTCTACTTTCTTGGCTCTCATTCCTAAGAAGGAGGGAGCTAATCAGCTGGTTCAATTCAAGCCTATTGCATTATGTAGTGTTGTTTACAAGATCATCACCAAATTGATTGCTGAGAGACTCAAACCACTCCTCGGTACTCTGATCTCTGTTGAGTAGGGTGGTTTTTTTGAAGGGAGACAAATTTTGGATGGTGTTGTGATAGCTATGGAAGATATTCATTCTATGGCTAACTCTAAGGAGAAGGCTATGTTTATTAAACTTGGCATGTCTAAAGCTTATGATCGGGTGAGTTGGGAGTTCTTACAGAAAATTATCTTAGCTTTTGGCTTTGATGAGGAGTGGGTGAATTGGGTTCTTAGTTGTGTGACCTCGTCCTCCTTCTCGATTCTCATTAATGGGGAACCTTCAGATTTGTTTAGTGCTTCTCGGGGACTCTGGCAAGGGGACCCTTTATCTCCTTATTTATTTGTTATCATGGCGGAGGGTCTTGGAAGATTTATTAAATCTCAGGTGAGGAAGGGTCTCATCCATGGTTGGAGTTGGAGCAATTATCTCCCTCTCATCTTCAGTTTGTGGATGATACTAGGCTGATGGGCAAGGCTAGAATTGTTGAGACAGTGAACTTCAAGAGAGCTTTAGACATCTATTTGAAGGCTTCAGGTCAGTGTATTAATGATGAAAAATCCTCCATTTATTTCTTTAATACTCGTTAGCTTATTTAGAGAAGGATTGTTAGGATCCTTAGATTTCAGATCGGTTCTCTTCCCTTGATGTACCTTGGGATCCCGTTGGCTTTAGGATCTCAGCATAGGGATTACTGGCAGGGAATTTTTGATAAATTCTGGAGTAAGGTTAGTCATTGGACTTACAGATGGTTATCTTCTGCTGGGAGAGTGGTTCTTCTAAAGACGGTGGTGTAGTCTCTCCCCATTTATAGGTGTTGTGTGTAGGTTCCCCCATCCACCTTTGTGCGGGAATTTGATGCTCTATCTCAGAAATTTCTTTGGTCAAGCAACCTTCTCTCCTCAAAGTGGATTTTAGTCAAGTGGGAGTCTATCTGCAAGTTGAAGCATGCAGGGGGCCTTGGTATTAGGTCTATGGCTCTTGCTATCACGGCCTTGGCTACCAAGATGTACTGGAGGTGGTACAACAATCAATATCAGGATTGGGCCAAGATTCTTTCCTACAAGTATCTTCTTGGTGCTGATAACCTTGATGTGTCATGACTTGCTTTGTTGGGTAAAGGTTCTTGTATTTGGGATACCCTTAAGAAGGGAGCTCAACTGATTAAGGAGGGTCTCTTTTGGATCTGTAATAGAGGCTCTGATTCTCTATTTTGGCAAGACTCTTGGGATGGCCACCCTCACATTCTTTCTAGCTTTCCTCGGCTTCAACCTTTTTGCCATATTTTTTCTGATGCTGGTTGGATTAAGGTGGAGAATTTTAAAACTGTCAAGCGTATTTGTCAGGTGATGGTGGCTTGCTGGAAGGACCTGCAGGAGTGGCCCATAGGTGGTTCTGATGAGGATAGTGCTATTCTTACTAGAATTTTGGAGGACAGGCTCTACAACTCCCTTAATGTGAGGGACGTTTTTGCTTGGAGCCCTAGTCCAAAAGGTAAATTTACTATTGTTCAAGGCTATGCTATGCTTGATAGGAATTTACATGGTCCAACTGAGGTGCAATGGTGGAAGAAGGTATGGGACAACTTCTCTTGGCCCAAATACAATTTTTTCTTATGGTTGGTTGCTTAGAAGAAGTGTCTCACTTGGGAAAATCTCTACAAGCGAGCTTTTTAGGGACCTTATATTTGCCTTCTTTGTTCACACAGTGAGGAGTGTACCTCCCACTTGTTCTTTCTTTGCCCTTATTCTAGAGAGATATGGCATAGATGGTGGGAGGCTTGGAATCATGGTTGTATTCATGCTACCTCCCTTATTGATTTTTGGGAGAATTTGGGCAGGCCTCCAATGAAGACTTCTTTTCTGCAGGTGGCCTGGTCTGTTGGGCCTATTTTCATTCTTTGGAACCTTTGACTGGAGAGGAACCGTAGAGTTTTTTGTGGGTCCAATTTGGGAAGTTTTCAGTGTGGAAGAAGATAATTACCGGGCTTCAGAGACTATTTCTACTAAGTATGATAATAATGCAGAAAATACTAATCTGGTGATCTTTCTATCTTTAGGAATTTGAACACGGGGGATGGTAGAAGGGATGCTTTGCGGGAAGAAGACCCCATCCCGAATTCGAATAGCAAGTTCTATGTCGGGATGGAGGTGGATGCTACCTCCCCACGTTCGAGGGAGTCAAAAGATTATCGGTGGTTCTTCTCGCTGGGAACCACAATTAAATGCTTTGGTGGTGTTGGGGGTATTGGTAGAGGCCAATGATGGTGGTGTGTTTTTGTCTTCTCTCTATTTACAAGGTCAGCACTCTAATAAATACGATGGAGCCCTTGCTATTAAGATTACTGATTGAGTGTGGATGCTCTTTAGGCTGGAGGAAGATCATTTGTGGTCAGTTCTCAGTTGTTGTGGATATGTTCAATTAACCAAAGTTTGGATGATGTTGGTTTGAAGGTGACCTGTGGTTAAATGAGATTGAGTCTATCTTGATTCTGGGGTTATGTCTCCTTTTTGTCCATATCCTAGGGGTGGAGCAGGTGGGTGTTTGTGAAGTGGGCCTCTAAGAATGCAGATGGCTGGGATATTAGTGGAGTGGATGAGTTACAGCTGAGTATCTTGGGACCACGGAGACCCAGTTAAGGAAGACAAGAATATGTAGTGTTGTTGTTGTTGGTTGTTTAGGTGAATTGATCTTGATTTAGGTGGGAGCCTCTCGCCCTTTGCACTTGCTTAATACTTTGGATTTGATTGAATAAAAGAATTGCACCTTCTTTAAAAAAAAAAAAAAAAAAATCACATTTTTCAAAAAAAAATTCCACCCTTTTGGAGAGGACACTCTCCTCTAGTGCACCATATATTTTTCAGAAAAAATTAATATGTTTTACTATTTTTTAAAATTTCTAATCAACCTCTTTTTTAACTTTAACAACATACTTGCATTATTTTAAAAATAAAATATATTAAAACTAATCAAAATATTAAAAAAATGACATATTTGGATTCACCACTCCGAGCTCTACAAAAGGGTATTTTTCTTTTCTTTTAAAACATCATTATGAATGAAGAAATACTTAGTTGAAGTTGAAAGTTTCAAAAAATTCTGAAAAAAGCTGAGTTGGCTTACAACTAGGATGCCACATAGATAGTTTTGGTAGAAAGGGTTTTGACCAAAACCCTTTATACTGAAACTAGTCATGTAAAATAAGCAAATTACAAAGTGGAAAAGGAAAATTTAAATTTTTTGGATTCAGGGAAACATATTTGGATGAAAATCTATGTGCCACATATAAGTCACATGGTTTTGGTCAAAACCTATTTGGTCAAAATTTTTTGACTGAAAATGTTTTGCTTAGAACTATTTAGTTGGCTGAAAGTGTGACACAACTTTGTGGTTTTACCCAATAATATTTCTTCTCTACTTCCCTCTACATCCTAGTGTGTTATTACTGTTATAAAATAAAAGTGATGGAAATTTTTAGCCATTCAAATCAAGTTTAGGTACCATTGAATTCCTCAACAGGACAAATGTAGATGCAAGGCCATGTTATACTAATGAAATAGGATTGGGTGACCTAGATCTTGATTAAGGAACTCCCGCATATGCAAGCATATAAAATAGTATTTGGTGACTTGTCTACATGTGGAGAGGATGGTTTTCTACCCCAATGTTCCTATCAGTATATCTAAGAGAAATTTAATTTATAGATGGAAGTAATAAAAAATAATAAGTGACCCTTATAACCTACCTAGATAATTGAATGTAAAGTAAACAAAATGTTATAGATACAAAGATGTAATATATTCAAATGGTTGGTCTTTGAGATTTTTTTAGCTATATGTGTCAAGTTTTTTTAGGACATAAAATAATACAATATAGTATGTAAGGGAAAATAACATGCTTTCTAAAAATCATAAAGAGAGTAGTCAATCAAATTTGTAGCATATTGTAGTAAATGAAGTGGATAGTTGAACCTAGTGTGGCTTTCCTCTAGCCATGCTTGCTAGCATAATTGTAATATTAGTTATATGAATGTAGGATAATGTTCTAATACACTGCAACCTCTTTGTAATGGAATTCTCTTATTTAATGTGGGTTCTTATTTGTAAACACAAGGAATCAAGATCTTAGGATCAAACATTCTACATAATGCACATATGAGGCCTTTCTTATATAGGAATGATGAGATTATAAGTGAACATAATATTTTCACACATGTAACAATCATATGAAATGAGAAAAAAGAGATAATGATCCTATGTTAGTTCTTGTAAACTTTACTAACAATTGTGAATAGGACCCATGTATGTGAAGTAGCTAGGTAATATCCCTATTCACACCAATAAACCCCTAAGTGTAACTTAGGGAGGAACAAAAAAATACAAGAATACAAAAATGGAAAGAAAAATGAAAGTGTTGTCATTGATGTCAACCTGTCATATGGTTATCTACTAGTTGCTGTTGATTGTATATGTTGAGGATATTGAGAAAATTGTATTAAAAGAAGATTACAGGTATTCAGTTGATGAGGATGTTGATTTGGTACTTGTGAACTATTTTTTTCTATGTTTTGGCTGAGGTTTGGGAGAATTGTTGTTGTTCTGAATTTCTCTTTGATGAAGTCTTATGACTTGTGGTTCTAGTGTTGTGTTTCCCTGGTTCTATTGAAGATGGCTTTGGAATTTGGAATTATTGAGCTTAATTTATCTATGTGTTTTAAACTGGTTTGGCCGACCATGTTTCAAGCACTATCTTCGAAGTTGATAAGCATGTTAGATCTATTATGGGTCCCAATGAAGCATGTGTTTGGTTTTTCTTCATTCTGTTTCCACCCTAGGATGTTTGGCACCGACCTAATTTGAATTTGAAGTTGGATGGTTGACTTTGTATCTTTTCAAGGTTGGAGATAGTATAAATGTAGATTGTGCTAGCAATGAAAATTGTACATAAGAAAAGAAGATAAGTGAAATAAAAGATGCAAATTTGATGCTATTTTGAAAGTATGTGAGCTATGTACATGTTGATTAGTATGAAGCTTAACACTGAGTTTCTATATGCAGGGAGCAGAAGGTGAACTCTATCAGTCATACAAGTTGATTAGTGATTGTGGTGTAATTCTTTGTTCATTGGGATTGTTGTCTCTATGTTACAAGTCTTCTTTGTCTTGTTTGCATCTCTATGGTAGTGATCCCTCCAGGATGTAGCCCTATGGAAAGTGAGTTCAGACAGTGAGTCCAAATAGTGAGTTCGAAGAGTGAGTCTAAACAGTGAGTCCTTATTTCAGGTAGTGAGCCTCATTTTAGGTAGTGAGCCTTTTTGTAATGATTTTTATATTCTCTATAGTGTGTGAGTAAATCCTCATTGTGGCTTTTCCGTCATTGGGTTTTCCACCTAAATATAGTGTTATTGTGTTTTTGCATTAACATTTGATGGTTAATCACTTAATCAGTTTATGTGTTAGTTCCAATAATTGAATATAAGGTTATAATCTGTGACAAATGATTCACCCCCCTCTCAATTGTCCTATCCAACAATTGGTATCAGATCTTGGTACCTTGGTGAAGAGCTTAACCACTTGAGGAAGGTTCAGGATGGCTAGCAAAATGGTCTTTGATTATTCAAGGTTTGATGGAACTAATTATGTTATCTGGAAAGTACTGATGGAAGAATATTTGGCGTATTGCAGATATGATGTAGAGAAAGATTATAAGAATCCCTACACTCCTCTTGCTAATGGTTTGAGTAGGACTGAATAAATTAGAGAACATGAAGCGAATAATAAGGAAAATTTCATCTTGAAGAATAGTTTGGTACATTCTGAGTTGATTAAGGTTCAAAATTTGAAGAAAACTAAGGAAGTATGGGATGCTTTAGAAAGAGCACATGATGGTGATGAGAGGGTAAAAGAGGAAAAAATATAGAATTTGGAAACATAGTTTGATCTTATACATATGTCCAAAGATGAGAATGTTAAAGCCTATGTATAGAGATTGGATGAGGTAGTGGCTGGAATGCAATCTCTTAGTGCTACTATAGAAGAAACTAGAATTGTAAAGAAGATTCTTATAACTCTTCTTGATGATTATAGTGAAAAGGTGACTGCTATTGATAAGACTATAGATTCTAAGACTTGTACTAAGGATCTTCTGCTAGGATTTTTGACATCTTATGAGATGAGGAAGTTGAATCTAAGTGGAGGAAAAAGAGAGACTTCTTTTAAAGCTGCAAAAACTAAAGATCTGGATGAAGAAAACTTTGATGAAATTGAGGCTAACTTTGTAAGAAGAATGAGAAAAGGCTTTGGTAAATATTAAGGTAAATTTCCCTTTAAGTGCTTTAGTTGTGGAGAAATTGGTCACTATGTTGCAAAGTTTCCAAAAAGACATAAAAGGAATAAACAAAGAGATGAGAAAGAAAAGAAAGGAAAGAGGATTAACAAAGATTACTATGTTAACGAGAATGCTAGTATTTTAGATGAAGATTCAGAATATGAAGATCTAGATGAAAATGAATGCTTGTTCTTAGTGATTAAGGATGAATCTACTTCTACTAATTTAGAAAAATAGTCAAGGGAAAGTCCTCCAGAGAAGGAAAAGGAGAAAAATGAAGGTACAATTATCTCTGCCCTACAGGCTAAATAGGAAAATAATTTTTAGGTAGTTGGTAGTGGTTGCTCACATCGCATGACTGTTGATAAGATTAAGTTTGTGAGACTTGAGAAATATGATGGAGGTCTAGTTATGTTTGGAGATGATACTGGTGCTAAAATCTATGGGATAGGTTCAGTAAGTTTTGATGGCAAGCATCATATTGACAATGTTTAATATGTTAAGGGTTTAAGGCATAATCTATTGAGTGTTCTTCAAATGTGCATAAAAGGATGTGATCTTGTGTTTAAGGATAAGAAATGTGTGGTCTAGAAAGGATCCAAAACATTGATTGCTATAGGAAAGAAATATGAAGGGAATATTTATCAGCTTGAAGGTGCTAATGGACAATGTTTATGACTCAGATAAATGATAGTTGGTTATGGCATAGGAGAAGGTGTCACATGAATTTTTGATAACTTGGAAAGGATTAGTATTGTTCAGGCCATGAGAGATATACCAAGAATTACAAAGTTTGTAAATGCTATCCGCAGGAATTGCCGGTTTAGGAAGTAAACAACAAATATTTACACATCAAGAGAACAATCTACTATTGGATTATTGGATTTGGTTCATACAAATCTTTGTGATCCCATGAGAGTGTGAAGTCTACTTGGTGAAAGGTACTTTATGATTTTAATTGATGATTATTCTAGATATACATGGGTTACATTTCTAAGAGAGAAATCAAATGCATTAGATAGATTCAATACATTCAAGGCTATGGTTGAAAATGAAGTGAACTTGAAGATAAAATACTTGAGATTTGATAGAGTTGGAGAATTTACCTCCCATGAGTTCAATATGTTTTGTGAAGTGCAGGGAATAAAGAGATAGTTATCTACTCTGAGAACCCCTCAACAAATTGGAGTTGTTGAAAGGAAAAATAGAACAACTCAAGAAGTTGCTAGATCAATGATCACTAAAGCTAGATTACCAAAACTTTACTGGAAAGAAGCTATTCTCTCTATTGCATATGTATTCAATCGAGTTCAGGAAAGGGAAAAAAATACACAGACTCCCTATGAGCTATGGCATGAAAGAATTCCTACAATTAAATATTTCAAGGTATTCAAAAGCAAATCCTATATTAGAAGAGATGAGGAAACTTTGGTAAGTTTGATGCAAGAAGTGATGAAGGAATATTTCTTGGATACTCTACTAAAAGAAAGGCATACATATGTTTCAACACAAGATTGAGGAAAATTGTAGAAAGCTCAAATGTGAAGGTTGATGAAATAGTGAAGAATTCTATTGATATTGATGGATATGTCTCTAATGAACATGAGTGTGCAAGAATAGAAGAAAGTATGGAAGAAAAGGATAAAGATGAGCAAAAAAAGAAAAAAGAACATAATGAAAGAGAAGAAGATGCTTTGGTGATGTCCCCTAGGACACCAAAATATGTATAGAGGAATCATTCAGAAAGTCATATTATTAGATAGAAGACAAAAGGTGTGCTAACTAGAAGCAAAGCTACTACTAGAGTAAATTTGTGCTTATTCTCTAAGATTGAGCTGAAATTAGTAAGTGAAGGCTATGAGGATGAACATTGGAAGGAAGCAATGAAACAAGAACTTTTGCAGATCGAGAAGAATCAAAATTTGGAATTGGTCCCAAGATCGGTAGACAAAAATATCATTGGATGAAAATGGGTATTTAGAAATAAGCTAAATGAGAATGGGAAAGTTGTTAGAAACAAAGCAAGGCTTGTGTGTAAAGGCTACTCACAAGTAGAAGGTATAGATTTTTAGGAGACTTTTTCCCTAGTAGCAAGCATGGAAGCTATAAGGATGTTCTTGGAATTACCTGCTTATAAAGATTTCAAATTCTATCAAATGGATGTCAAGTTAGCATTTTTGAATGGTGAACTAGATGAAGAGGTCTACATGGAACAACCATAAGGATTTCAGTTAACAAATCAACCAGATATGGTGTGTAGATTGAAGAAAGCTTTATATGGACTGAAGCATGCTCCTAGAGCTTGGTATGCAAGGATATATAAGTATTTGAGTTAGCAAAGATTTAACAAAGGTACATCAGACAACAATTTTTATTTCAAGACTGAAAATGACAAAATGTTGATTGTAGTTGTTTATGTTGATGCTATTATCTTTGTAGGAAATGAAAATATGTGCAAGATGTTTATAGAAGAGATGCATAAAGAATTTGAAATGTCTATGTTTGGGGAGATGAATTTCTTTCTTGGGCTATAGATTAGTCAAATAGAGAAAGGAATTTTCATTTCACAATCTAAGTATGTGAGAGAGATGTTGATTTTTTTGGGAGGGACGATTCAAAACTGGTAAGTACTCCTATGGTGACTGGTTGCAAGTTGGGTAAAGATGATGATTCACCTAAGGCCGGTTAGAGAAAATATAGATCTATGATTGGTGGACTACTATATTTGACTGCTACAAGACCAAATATTATGCATGTGGTTTGTCTTGTAGCTAGATTTCAAGAATATCCAAAGGAAACACATGTTACTATAGTTAAAAGAATATTTAGATATTTGAATGGCACTCTAGATTATGGATTATGGTGTCCTAAAGATGCTGATTTTACACTTAGTGCTTATATAGATGCAGATTGGGTCAGAAGTATTGATGACAAAAAGAGTACAAGTGGCAGAGCATTTTTTCTTGGATGTAGATTGGTGGCATGGTTGAGTAAGAAGCAAGATTCAGTCTCTTTGTCTACTGTTGAAGTTGAGTATATTGCTATTGCATCTTGTTGTACACAAGTTTTATGGATGAAACAAACATTGAAGGATATCACAGTGCTATATGATGATCCTATTTCTATCTTCTATGATCATACAAGTGTAACTAACATTTTGAAGAATCCTGTAATACACTCAAGATCGAAACATATATCTATCAGGTATCATTTCTTAAGAGAGAAGGTCATGAAGAATGAATTCAAGCTTGAGTATGCTTCAAAAAAGGATCATATTGTAGATATATTTACAAAGGGTCTTCCTAAAGATACTTTTGAGTATCTTTGGAATAAGCTAGGGGTTATTTCCCCTCCTTTTACAAACTAAGATGAATTTGGAGATGCATCACTTTGGTGGATTCATGGTTCTATATTTTTGGACTGATATTTCTGGTGGCTACCTCTTAGGAGGAGTACGTATTTTTTATGTTTTTTTCATTATGAGTATTATGTTTTCATGTCAAAGGAAGTTTCAATGAACATATCTTTTTCCTTTGCCATTGATGTCAAAGGGGGTGAGAGAGAGCATGTGAAAAAGAAAAGAGAAAGAGAATGTGAAAAGGAAAGAAAGCTAATAAGATAAAGCAAGTAATGAGGAAGATGATATTCTAAGGGGGAGAAGCAAAAGAAAAAATATTGAGAAGTATTTTCAAAACTATTATGGTATCTTTGATGGTTTTTCACATCATGTGTTTCCATCAATGACAAAGGGGGAGATTGTTGCAAGAATGGAAAGAGGAATGAAAGTTTTTTCATTGATGTCAAATGGCCAACTGGTTATCTACTAGTTGTTGTTGATTGTATATGTTGAGGATATTGAGAAGATTGTATTAAAAGAAGATTATAGGTATTCAACTATTGAGGATGTTGATCCAATACTTGTGAACTATATTTTCCTATGTTTTGGCTGAGGTCTAGGAGAATTATTGTTGGTTTGGATTTCTCTTTCATGAATTCTTATGACTTGTGGTTCTAGATTTGTGTTTCCCTAGTTCTATTGAAGATGGTTTCAACATTTGGAAGTATCAAGCTTAATTGATCTATGTGTTTTACATTGCTTTGTTCGACTGTGTGTCAAGTACTATCTTCAAAGTTTATGAAGGGTTGTGGATCTATTATGGGTACCAGTGAAGTGTGTGTTTGGGTTTCCCTCATTCTAATTCCACCCTATGATGTTTGGTGTTGACATAATTTGAATTTTAAGTTGGATGGCTGACTTTGTATCTTTTCAAGGTTGGAGATAGTATAAATACACAATGTGCTAGCAATGAAAATTGTACATAAGAAAAGAAGGAAGCTAAGTGAAAGAGTAGACACGAATTTGATGCTATTTTGAATCTATGTGAGTTATGTGTGTGGTTGATCAATGCAAAGCTTAACATTGAGTTTCCAGATGCAGTGAACAAAAGGTGAACTCTATCATTCATGCAAGTTGTTTAATGATTGTGGTGGAATCCTTTGTTGCATTGGGATTTTTGTCTCTCTATAAAAAGTATTTTTAGTCTTCTTTGTATCTTTGTGGGAGTGATCTCTCTGGGTTGTATCCTTTTGGACAACGAATCCTTATTTTAGGAAGTGACCCTCATTTCAAGCAGTGAGCCTTATCTTAGGCAGTGAGCCTTTTTGTAATTGGTTTTAATACTCTCTATAGTGTTAGTTAACCCTCACCATGGTTTTTCCCTCATTGCATTTTCCACTTAAATCTAGTGTTATTGTATTTTTGCATTGGCATTTGATGGTTAATGACTTAATCATTTTATGTGTTAGTTCTGATAATTGAATTTAAGGTTATAATCTATGACAATTGATTTACCCCCCCTCTCAATTTTCCTATCCAATATTAATAGACAAAGGGTCCCAAATACTATGCCATGTTAGGTACCAAGTTAGAAAAAATCTCTCACAAATAGAGTAAATTAGAAAAATCCATAAAAATAAACCCCTCTAAAAAATACAATGCAAGAAAAAAACATGTACAAGTGATGGAATAAGTACTCAATATGACCCTCTATGGACTACATCCAATAAATCCATAATAAATATATAATATATATATCCTCCCATAGGAGAGAAAGAGTGATGCTTTAGATCCCTCCATATTGAAGTAGATCTTATGCTAGTGGTGTCAAATGCGACAACATAAATATTGAAGAGTGTCCAAGATAATAAATTAACATTCCTCTTCTTGGGAAGAAAAAATTCTAATGGTGTATGTAGAAGAAAGTCCAATTCAAACAAAATAATTGAGGGAAGAAGTCTCATGATGTGCGTTTATAAAAATTTCTCAAGTGTCTCCATGCTAGATTATGTCACAACGAAACTAGGCTATACCCCAATCAAAGAGGATGGAAAAATAATATTATGTGGAAAATCATGAAGAATAATCTCCAAAGATAATTCTGGTGTGATAATAGTTGTCTTGTAACTATAATCAAATAGGAAGTGGATATCCTTAAGTGTTTCCCTAAAATATATTAAATGAGACTTGTGAAACAAGTCTAAAATATCTACCATTCACCAAAATTAAATATAAATCCTATAGAATTGATCTATAGAAATCCATTTTAACACTAAAATATGAGGAAGAAAGAGGTGGAAGACTTGTAACTTCAACACAAGTCTCAATAATACCAAGATTGAAATGACCAAACTTCTCCTCAAACATATGATTCACATTACATGCATGAGTGTGAATTTCATTGAAATAAATTGAATCATAATGAGGAGAAAAATGTGAAAAGGTATATGTAAGTTAGATTAATGCTCAACCATTCTAAAAAAAATGATCTTTTTAATATCCAAGTCTTTGGTAATCATAGAATCATGTGTGAACTCAAATATCTTCCATTTTCCATTATGTTAAATCTAATAGATATAAAAGAGATTGGTTGATAAGGATGAAACATAAAGTACAACATTGAGAGTTCCTTCTCCAATTTTAATATATCATTTCTTACAAACACACATATATGTGTTTTTCCCATTAAAATGTGTGGTAAAGTTCAAGGATCAAATGAATATAACACATCTTATGATGAATCCATATGATGTGAAGCTATAGAATCAAGAATTTTTCTTCTTAAATCAAGTCCCTTAGATATATTAAGTTATTTTCCTTTCATATCATCTATCCAATTAGCCAATCTTATTGTCCCTGATTGTTTAGATGATGGTGTAGAAGAAGAAAGAGAAGGAAATTATATGGCTATTACAATGAAATATTATTCTTCAAAAGAAGATTATTCATCTCATCTATCTATTATTTATAACAAATATGTTAATCATGTATTACTTTTTGTAATATTCACACATGGGTTTCTTATTGGGTTTTTCCTCTTTGGAAGAGGTGAGAGGGTCATTACATTCTTAGTTTTTTCTTCTTTCCTATTTCTTTGATTGATTTAGCTATCAATTATTGACTCTTGGGAATTGCATCAAATTAAATAAACATAGCTTTATCTTTAGTTAAATATGCATAAAATATCTCAAAATAAGGCATGATAAATAATCCACCTAAGGCTTCAATAGTGGAATATAAGGTAGAAGAAAAGACAAGTGACCATTTTAAATTATACAAAATAAATAATATAAACTCCTTATTAGATTCATCTTTCCAAAACCATCCAATTGAGATCTCAAATATTTGAACTTAACCAAATAATCCTAAATGAAAGGAAATGTATCAATAGAAAGAGAAAACTAAATCCTCTTTATGGAAAGAGTATAATTCACTAACTATACCAAAAATAATTTTTATGTATCCCATACTTTCTTAGGTTTAGTGCACTCCTCAATGTGGAACATGTTTTTATAAAAATAAAATGCAATCAAGTCCATAGCCTCATCACATTTATTTATATGAGAAAATATCTCATAATCATTATTGAAATTAGGTTTATGTTCATCCATAGTAGGCCATAAACACTTTGAAAGAGCAACCACTATATTTAGATCTTCCATGTATGATCATTATGAGAAGTAGCTCAAGTGAATCCAAATTTTCTATGAGAGAGAAAGGAACCAAGGGAGAAAAGTAATCAATATACTACAATAATGTGATATAAAAGATCCTAGATTTAAACAAATACTAAAAAATAAGCCGCCATAAAAGGATATAAATTTTTCAAGTGTTAATATGTCCAAGTAATCAAGTAGAGGTTTAAAACCCTACAAACCAAATAAAAGATACTTGGGTCTAAATTTGGAAACACTACACATATAGATCTAAAGAGCTTCTTTGTCCCTTTCTAAGGTTGGAATAATCAAAATTGGATAAACATGAAAATGGTTATGAACTTTGAATTTGAAAAGGATAATCTAGAATTTAATGAAACAAATTAGGCACCTATAGAAAAATATAGACAAATAACCTATATTGCAAAAAATTACTTTGAACCATCTTCCCAACAAATATGAGAAGTTAAACAACTTGATCCCTAGGTGAAAATTTATGTATTCTATTAAAAAAATATCCTCTTTAGCATACAAGAGGGTGTGAAAGGCATTTTTTTGGGTGGCTAGATCTAGTAGCATGAACATATTGGTGTAGGATTTGGGTGATAGGATGGTTACACTACTAGAGCCTAGTGATAAGGTTAGGCTAGTAGAGGTAGCACAAATGGGTAGTGTCCTAGCCACTAAATTAATGATAACAAAGTCCCTAATGGAGAGATGGTATATATATTTCTAGGTGATATGACCCTATTGAAACTAGCATAAATCATGGGAAAAGTATATGCTTACATATATAACACTAAACTAACACAAAATTAAAAATAAATCATTCATTTTTTCTCACAAATACATCCAACAAAAAGATCCTACTCAAACCACCCTTAGATTTGAGAAGGTTCTTACAAATATAAAGATATGATACCATGTAAGAGTCACATAAGGACTCAAGATCCTAGTATCACCTACAAAATAAAATATAGTCTTCTACAAGAGAGTATTAAGAGAATATATTTCTTGATTGTGGATGAAAATAACGATACAATGATCAAGTGGATCAATGATTTTACATAGCGTACAAATGAGGCCTTGCTTATATAGGAAAGATGAGAGGATAAGTGAATATTATATTATGACATATGTCACAATTACATGACATGAGACAAGCATAGATAAGGATCCTAAATGAACCCTAAGAAAACTTCACTAACAAGTGTGAATAGGCAATAGGAGTTGATCCAATTAGGTAATATCACTATTCACACCAATAATTGTAGCTTTGAGATAGATTATTAATAATTTTTAGTTATGAATTATTTTATCTATAGCTTATGTGTATGTATTTCTAGTTCTATTTATGATTTAGAGATTTTCTCTATTATTCCTTGAAAGGTTTTACTTTGCTAAATAATGGAGTGAATGCTTATCTATGAGGTTAAAGATTAAACACATGTCAAGTATACTATCCATTGTTCTTATTATCTTAGGGATAGAGTTAGTTCCATCATACTTGTGCGATTTGGAAATGCAATTTTTAGTATATATTATTTTGATTTTAAAATGATAAGTACTTTTTGGATCATATAAGTATGTTATCTTTTATTACTAATTTATATGTTAGGATAAGTTGATTCCCTTTGGGAACATATGCAAGAAGATTTTCATCCACTCATCTAGATGTCTTAATGATTTTGTTGTAGCCAATAGTGACATATTTTCAAATTCATAGTGCATTGGGTATGCATCTTAAGTTTATTAATTCATTTCATTTTAATGGTATTATCTTAAATATGTGAGGAACACTCCCTTGGATTAGTATATTCTTAAGAAAAACAATTTACTCCTTATTAATATATGACAAATTATTATCCCCACCCAATCATAAGATGTAAGATATCTACCTTAAGTTTTCATTCTTGAAACTTAGGTATAATTTATATTTAAAGAATTTTATTTTCTCAACTTTGAGATCAAATACACTCAACTTGGGAATATACTTTACCTTTCCTTATAATTTATTATACTTCCTTTAGAACCTTTTTTTTAACACCCATATATATCCAATATGATTTCTTCCTTCCAACAATGGTACCAAGTCCCATGCACAATTCTTCCTCATCAAATCCATCTCCTTATCCATGTATACTCTCCAACACTTAGGCTTACTCATATGCATTCCCTCCATAGTTTTAGGTTCATTAGTATTAGTAATCAAAGAAAAAAAAATCAATCTGGCTTACTATACCTATATTTTTATGTTTTTTTATTGAGTGTAAGGTGGAGGCTCTTCCTTCTCTCTAGAATTGTATAAATTACATAGTCTCTCCTTCTCTCTTCAACCTTCTCAATATTTAAGGTAGTTGAACCACATATTCCTTCCTGTACTTTTTGGTGGAAATATTGTGGAAGAAGGATTAATTTCTATAAAAATCACACTTCTATACAAAACCTTCTCAACCATAGGATAACAAAAACATGTACCTTTTAACTACAACACTTTATTTGATCAAAAGAAATTATATCACCTTGTCTCATTTTTTTACTACTTTTTCTTAGGGAAATATCCACATTCCTTGTGAAAAAAACCTTTTAAGATGTCATAATGAGGTATTTTCACTCACCCACACATCCATAGGTATCTTTTTGAAAAGATTTGGTGCAAGAGAACCATTAACTAGGTAACAATATAGCTCTATAAATCATACTCCTAACACTATCTATTAGTGTCCTATTCAATTATTCAACAAATTTTCTCTATTGAGGTCCATATGGAGTTTTCATATGTCTTTCAATTTTACTCTAATATAATGTATCAAAATCTATTGAATAAAACTCAAGTTTCATTTGTCAATTTTCAAAACCTTAATCTTTCTACTATCCTAATTTTCTACTATTAGAGTCACTTAAGGAATCAAGCCTTGAGGATCACCTAAAAAGAAAAAAAAACCTTCTATAAGAGAGAAAAGTAAGAGCATAAATTTGCAATAATGGATGCAAAATAATATATCCAATGTGCAATACCCAAGATTGTAATTTTATTATATTGAAATAAAATACAAATTAGAACCCCTTGGTTATATAACCAAAGTGTGAGATAGGATTAGACAAGATTGTGACATGTGTCTTAATCCTATGTTATGAGACAACTAACTTAATAAAAAGTCAAAAATATAAAATAGGATAAGATCTTATCTAGACAACTAAGACTTATAGAAGATCACCTATAACCTAAGTAAACTTAACATGTGAATAAGTCCCCTTGCTAGGAATTAACTAGGTACAAGATATTTATTCACACCAAAACTTCACTTAAGTGCAACTTAGGGAGTATATTATTATGCAAAGATGTAAAACATAAAAATGATTAGTATGGGTCCCAACTACTAGGCCATATTAGGTACCCATTTATAATGCAATCTCTCACAAATGGAGAAAATGAGAAAACTGAATGGGACAAAACTCCTCTCCAATAGATAGAAAATATTTATAGAAGGATGATGTATGGAGGACTAAATGATACCCCCCAAGGAAAACATCCATCATGAATAACAATCATTGACCCCCACATAAGATAGAAAAATAGAGACAAGATATTTGGGCCCCATAATGAAGAAGCTCCAATGTTGATGAAGAATTACTCAAAAGAAAAGATAATCTAATGCCTACAAGAAATACATCTTCCCTTAGGATGAAACAAGTCCATAGGTAGATGAAGTAGCCACTACATGTCCAAATGAAAGGAGGAAGTATGGATTCTCAACATATATGTCTCTAAAAATTTATTAGGAGTCTCCAATATTGAAGAAGTCACAACATAATTATGGTCAATATCAACCAAAAAACATGACAAATCAAGGATGTGAGGAAGCTGATGACTATAATTCTCCAAAGAAAAAGAAGATGGGATAATAATTATGCTAAAATTGTCATCAAAGAGGAGAGAGACCCTCTCAGCTGTGTCCTCTAAATTATAGTATTAGACTCCATAATTAAGTTGGAAATCCCTATCAAATATTCATCTCACAAAGCAAGATATAAAAAGCTATGATCATCCTAATGAATAGAAGCACTTGTAGTTGATGAAGTAGGAGATGGAGTAAGAATCTTTGCAGTGATCTCTATAATACCAAGGTTTATAAGGCCAAAATTCTCCTCACATACACGATTCACACTTGATGAATGAGTGTGAATAGTAGTTAATGGAACATTATCATCAATAGAAGCAAAATGAGAAAAGGAATACAAATGAGATGAATGATCAACCATCATGATAACAATGATACCTCTAGTCTTCGAGTCCTTTATGTATACTCTATTAGGAGTGAACTCTACTATCTTACCTTGTCCACTATGCCAGGTAATTTGATAAATAGAAAGGGGATTAGAGGACAAGGAAGGAACAAAAAGTACATTAAAATTTCCTTCCCTCATGTCAATAGAACCATTCCCACATACCTTCATGTATTTATTGTTAGCCATCAAAATATTATTTGAATTACAAGGCTCAGAAGAAGAGAACAGTCACATAGATGATTCCATATGATGAGATGCCCCTAAATCAACAAACTATCTTCTAGATTCAGAACATATGAAGGCCAAGAGAGCTTGTCCTTTCATTTTTTTAGACCATTTTTAGCTCCTACATTCCCTAATTATGATGATGAAGCTAATGTGGATTAAGATGTTGAAGAATAAGATGAAGAAAATGATGAGGGTAGTGGAATGTTGTTCTTCTAAAGAAGGTGTGCTAATTCATCAATATTCTTATTATAACATCTATGCTCATCGTGTCCTAGCCTTTTACAATATACACATTTCAAATTCTTCTTTTTAGATGAGTCCTCTTTAGAAGAGGAAGTGGACTCATGAGTGCTATGTGAAGGTGAATTTTTACCTTTCTCATTAGAC
This sequence comes from Sequoia sempervirens, assembly GCA_007258455.2. Classification (NCBI taxonomy): domain Eukaryota; kingdom Viridiplantae; phylum Streptophyta; class Pinopsida; order Cupressales; family Cupressaceae; genus Sequoia; species Sequoia sempervirens. The sequence continues at coordinate 37,586 of VDFB02229008.1, forward strand.
TTGGGGTCCTTATTTTGCTTCTTACTTTTTCCACTTGAATCCTTTTGATCTTTTGTCAGAAGAGCTTGAGATATGGAAGACTTTAATTTTCACATGTGTGCCAAATTTACCTATTCCCTTGTGAGTTGAGCTACAAATTGTTCAAGAAAAGGCATTATTTATACATTTATAAGGGCATCCATTATAGCATAAAATGTAGAAACAAACACTTAATAATCAAGACCAAGCTTAGCAATAATAGAAAGAATCAATTGTTCATCCTCTTTAGTGACCCCATAATAAAATAATTGCAATCTAAAGCTTAGTGAAGAAGTCCTAGATATTATCGAAATCTGAAGGATTAAGACTCATAAGTTCATTCTCCAACTTAAATTTCCTCATTTTATTTGGCTTAAAAAAGAGACTCTCTAAGGTATTCCAAACATCATTAGGACATGTAAAATATGCAACATGATATATAAGATATAGATAAATGGGAAAAATAAGAGTACCAAGGGCTTCATTCCTTCTATCAAACCTTTTTCTTCTTTCTATAGCTCTTACAGGTTGTGAATTTGTGTCAAATATGATTCTTTGTAACTTCAATTTTAACAACAAAATCCCCATTTATGACTTCCATTCATGATATTTCTATGGGGTTAGAAGTACAAATTTTAGTAAATCCACGATAAAATTGGAAAGTACTATAAACAAAGATTTTGGCTTCCAATGGCTTTCTTGCACTTCTAGGGTTTTTCACCTAAAAGGAGAAAGATGGGCTAAAATGGGCAATGTCTACACTCAAAATCAATGCAAGTTTGGATGAAATATGCCTAAAAAAAATATCCTAATGCAATAAATTGATAAAATATATTTATCATTAATGCAAAATCTAAGAAATGGAAGATGTTTGAAAACACATTGTGATATTCAAAAACACCTAGAAATGAAGGTAAATTGTAACATAAATTGATGAAACTGAATGTGTGCACTTGAAGGCTGAAAAAGGATGGAATGAAGGATTGGAATCCTAAAAAACCTGATGTAGAAGCCAACTGGGATATTTGTGCCAATCTGGGTGACTTAGTCCTAGATTTGGAAAAATTGCTTTAGAGCCCGTTTTAGCCAAATGGGTATCCAAATCTACAGAAACCTCCAAAAAATAGGTTCAGTGGGACTAAGTCACCACTATTGGTGACTTAGTCCACTTCTAAATTTCTAAAAGTCTGAAAGTGGAAATGGAAGCCCTTGGTCTGCACTTTAGTTCCTAACAGGGGTCTGCCCCTAAAACTCTGATTTTTGACACTATAATTGGCTTTTTGTGTAGATTTTGACTTAGTTGACAAGGAGATGTCTTCAAAAACTTTTCAACTTGATCTTTAATGATTTCCAAGCCTTCAAGATACCTAAATCTACAAACACACAAGGAAGGAGAAATAAATATTGGTTGTTAGGGTATGGGGGTTTGCCTTGGTCAAATACCTTTTTAGGTAATTAAACCAAAATGAAGAAACAATGTAATGAAGCATGAAATAATGGAGTTAGAGACTTTGCATGAAGATTTTTCTTGAATTTCTGTAGCAAAAGATGAAGAATCTGCCCTTGAATGTCTTTGAAAGCTATCTTGATGACTTAGAATGCTAAAACCCTAGCTTGCTTGACTTGAGAGAGAAGATAAATGATGAATGAAAATGAATGAGTTATGAATTAGGGTTTAGAAGCTTGTATTTATAGGAAATCCACCTAATTTTCTCATTAATTTGATCGCTAAGGCCGACATGAAGGAAAAATAAACTTAAAATCCAATTTTTCCCACCTAAACCTCAAAAATAGCCCAAACGAGACTAAGTCGCTAGGCTGGGTGACTTATTCCCACCTAGATGGGACTAATTCACCTAGATGGGCGACTTGGTACCATAGGGGTTATTTTTCTAGTTGGATTGTCAAGGAATGAATAAAACATGTTTATATGATGATTTTTATCAGGTCTTTGATCAATTTAAGCTCAGGATGCACAATATGGGGCCATAGGGGCCTATTAATGATGATGTAAAGGATAATTAGGGCTAGTGGCACAAAGTTCAATGTGAAAGTGTGATTAAATACACTTTACAACATTTAAATGAGGTCCACATAGCCTAGAAAGGCATAACATCCAATGTGATTGTGTAAGACATATTACAACACTAGATTAAGATTAGGTTTAATTTAAAAGCCTTCTAGATTAGTGTGATAATGCAATTAAATACATTTTATAACATTGAATTAGGGGAAGAATAGTTTCATTAAGTCTAGAGCAGTGTGAAAGCCTTTTACAACACCTTACACCACCTTTTCAAGACATCAATAAATGCATTTTATTTAGTTTTCAAGGGTCCAAGATCTAGTGTGGATGTGTAAAACACCTCACAACACTAAATCAAGGCCTCATTAAGTCCAATTTATCATATTTATTCTCAAATCAATCAAGGAAAAAGAGATACTTTTTTCATATCCACAAGTACAATAGAGGAACATAAAATTACCCCTCATAATAGAAGAAAATAACCCCTTTTCTCAAATAAAATGCCACTATTTTGTAAATTTACAAGTTATGCCAAAATACAAATCTGGCTTCAAATTGAAAATTTGAAATTATAGATTTATTTTTGCAAAATGTGCATATATTAAACTCTTGAATACCTTCCTAATGTCACAAGAATCGAGAAAAAATGAATTCCAAAGAAAAATTTATGAGCTTGGAGCTTAGAAAACAAGATCTAACATCAAGCTAGAAAAACAGACATCAAATAAAAAATTATAATAAATCACTTACATCATTACAAGTTTCTCAAAACTAGCTTTCCAACAATATCTCATTCATCAAAATCTGATTTCTGAATCAAAAGTTATGATTTCTTTTATAAAAATGTTAAATTTATCCTTTAGTGATGACCCTCCTAGCAAAATAAAAAATTTCCAAAATTCAAACTAAAAAAAGGACAATTTTTTTTTTAAAAAAATAGGGGTTTTTGGGCCATCTAAATGTAATGGAAGCATCCATTTGGGCTATAAGTACTCCAATAAAAATTTATTCACTAGATCTAAGCTTTAAATCCCAATTTAAAATATATCATACAATATCAAAATGAGTGAAATAAAAGCTAGATCTGAAATTCTTGGAAATTCTAAACTCATAAGTGAGATTAGATTTATACCATCATGCTCCAAAATGAACGTGCAATACAAATCTACAAATATAAAACCCCTGAATCTATTATTTCTATCAAGTTTTTCTTATTCTGTAGGTCATCATTTGATGCAATAGAAAAGCATACTCAAGTTTTCAACATCCACCAAGATTTGAACCATTGCAAAAAATCAAGCCTAATTATCTCCCAAATATAAGAAGGGGGTTATAGATCTAAAGCTTTGATGCCATGTTAGAGTCACTCAAGGACTCAAGCTTCTAGGATCACTTACAAAATAAAAAATAACCTTCTACGATAGAGAAAATCAAGAGCATAAATTTGCAATAATGGATGCAAAATATTATAGCCAATACACAATACTCAATATTGCGATTGTATTGGATTGCAACAAAATAAAAAGTACAACCCCTTGGTTATATAGCCATTGTGTGAGATAGGATCAAACAATATTTTGACATGTGTCTTAATCATATGTTATGAGACAAATAACTTAACAAAAATGCAAAAAAATATAAAATAGGATATGATCTTATTTAGAAAACTAAGACTTCTATAAGATCACCTAGAATGTAAGAAAACTTAACATGTGAATAAGTCCCCTTGCTAGGAATTAGCTAGGTATGAGAAATTTATTCACACCAACATCTACAATGGTTTTGAAATGAATGAAGACTTCACATTTATTTATGATGAAATACAACTGTGTCATTCTAGAATAATCATCTACAAAATATACATTATACAAATACTTAGAAATAGAAGGAAATTTTGCAAGACCAAATACATCAACATAAATTAAATCCAAAACCCTATAAGACTAATGAACATATGAGTAAAACTCAACATAGTCTTTAGCATAAATTCCACTTTCATAGAAATCAAACTCAAGATAATAGTTAATTATTCTATCTATAATATTTTTATTTTTAGGGTCCTCATATTTTCTTAACCTATGTGGTCCATTCTCTAGTGTTATTACTTTAATTAATAGTTTTAAATCTAAAGATTAGCTTTCTTGGGTACCTGTAAATCAAGATAATTGGAAATGGATACAACACTCATCTTTATTAATTTTTCTACAATGATTTGATTATATATTCTATATATCACTTAGTTATAATGGTATATGAACTATTACATTAAATAGTAGATGTGTCTAGCTAAAATATAGTTTCAACATGAACACCATTGTAAACACCATATATTCTCACATCATCTTATATGTTCTATTAAATAAAACAACTTACATACTTGCACCATTTAATTTTCTCACCAATAGTATGTTTTTTGGAAAACTAAGGATATGTATAACACCATCAATCCCCTTTACATGTCTATCTAGGAATTTGACAAGAAATTTTCCATGACCAATAATATTTCGGTGATAATCATATCTAAGTTATACCACCCCACCATCATGTTATTCTTACTTAGAGAACCACTCATAATGGGAGGTCATATAGAAGGAAGTGTGTGAGATAATTAAAAATGCACCTTCTAATGCATGTGTTGTCAAGTTTGTAACAAAGGTATTTACATCATCTTGGGAAGACTTACTGAAACCACCATTTATTTATTGTTTTTCTCTTCTTTATAGTCTATAAATTATTTCATGGGATTTCCATGGTTCCAACACTTAAACTTGGAATTTCTAGGAAACTTGGACCTTCAACTATATTTCTATCTTCAATTTCTCTCTTCTTGTCCTTTTTCTAGTCATTATTTTCTAGCATTCCATCAAATCCGAAGGAAAAATTCCACATCACCCACCTTCCTTCCATCCACTTGGTTTTTGTCTTGTGTGTCGGTGAGAGAATATTTTTCGGGGATGCAATTGTGGTGCATGGAATTTTGTGTAGTATATTGTCATGCTTGAAAGATTCCCACATCTAAAGTTGGAAAAGGAGTTACACACCTGATTGGGGTTGAATTGTAACGTCCCTCTTTGATCAATTGACTTGAAAATGGCTTATTCCTTCTCATCCCACCTTAAAAAACATTCTTCATTCAATCACTTCATCTCTTTTCATGCCCTCTTAGAAATTCATTCAACTTATTCAAACTCTTAACAAACATTCTAGTACTTCATTGTAAGCACTGCAACAACATTATTACTCCATCAACTCCACATTGTAAGTGCAAGGAAACCATAGAAGTTGTAGGCTTCGAGTCTTGTGAGACCTCCCTTCATCATTGTTGCGGTTGTGGTGAATTTTCCAAGACCATACCTTGCATTCTCCATTCATTGGATAGTGAGCCTTTGGGTGGAGGTGGTAACACTTCACTCCTCTCCTTTGTGATTTAATAGAGTAGCATAGTATTGCTTTGTAGTGTTCGAAAATCTTACTTTCTACTTTCTTTATTGCATATTCTACTTTGTTGCTTTCTGGCTATCTGTGGAGGTGGAAACACCAAAATGGGGGTTTGACTGAGACATTCCCCTATATAGCCCCAACAATTTTCCCCTTCTTGTTTGTATATAGGTGGATCTGCACGTGGAGCTAGCTGGCAAACTGGCATTTTTATGAGATAATCTTCATCACCCTAGCCTTTATTTACTTGCTTTATCATCTTCGTCTTTACTTTTCATATCTCATTATTCTGTTTATTTCATTAAGATTAGTTAGCTAGGAAATTTAGTAAGTTTCTGGTGTTCTTTATTACATCTTTTTTTTTTGCCATACAGATGCCAGTGTGCTAGAGAGACGCTAGTGCACCACGTTGTCGTCATAGAACCACACTGCCATCCTTAGAAAGAGAGTTTTCTAAGGTACAATATTGACTCCAAAAACCAACTTTCCTTGCCCAAACCTAAACTTCAAGTCTATAGAGTGAGATAAATATTAGGGAAGCCCTCCATTCATTCTCGATCCTCACCCCAAAATTCCCTTTAGAGTGAGATAAATATTAGGGAAGCCCTCCACTCTTGGCTCTCTATGACCTAGAGCCTTGGTGTGGTTGGCCCCCCTCTCTTACATTTTTGGTTAAGTTGATGTGAATAATTTTGGTTCCATTTAGTAGTGTTGAAGGCTCCTTTCGTAATTTTATAAGAGCATTGTAAGTGTGAGTGTTGTGAGGCCTTTCGCCTTACAACCCTACTTGAGACCCCTAGTAGGTGTAGTTGGAAGGTTCCATAGGCGTTGTAGAATAAAGTCTTAGTTGGGTCACTGTCTGATTGCGAACCTTTGGGGGGCTTTGTGAGAGTATCATTTAGTGTGTCTGATGGCCTCTTTCTTGCATCTGCCCATCCCCTCTAAGCAGCCACGAGTAGTGGTCTAGGTATTGTAGACACTGAAAAATGTCCTAATCAATGTCATACACTCAATAAGATTTACTAACATCATTTCCTCTTTATCTATCCTCTTTTCGCTTAATTAATTCAATTAGCCTAGCTAATTAATTAATTGCATCATTTTTGTCTATTTGGCCTAATTAATTAAATTGGGTTAATTCATCTCTTTTCGTACTAACACTTCATCTCATTAAATTAAATAGATCAAACTATTTAATTTAATCTCCTAAGTCATATTATTTAATTAAATAACACTAAGTCATTTAATTAAATATCATTTCATTCCCTTCACCTATTTATTAAATCATCCAATTTAATAAATATCTTTCAAATCTTCTAATTCCCTAATTGCATAAATGAAACCTTGTTTTATTAGCAATTAAACTAACTTTCCTCTAATCAAAGGGAATATTCCCATGGAATATTCTTTATCCTTTTTGCATAATTAAAACTTTGTTTTAATTTGTAAATTAACCTTTTTCTTCATCCAAATGGAATATTATAAGGAATATTCCCTCTCCTCCAATCAATTCACTTGGCTTCTTTAACAAACCAAACCCAATTACCTCTTTGGAAAGTTACCTTTGACCTGTGTGAGTAGGTCAAAAGTGTGTTTGTTTAAGGTAATTGTGAGCTTAAATGATTAATCTTCATCATGCATTCTCATCCGTTGATGAGAATCTATGATCCATGCCTCTCATCTTCTTCATCCTGAACCATTGATTGAGCTTTTTGATCTCAACCATCCATTCTTCATTTTCTTTCCTATAAATAGGTCACTATTTGGAGACAAATAGATCCATCTTTTATTGTAAACTTATGTTGTTAAATTTATTCACATCCATACACTCAATTTACACACATTTAGCTTATTTTTAGTTTGTTTTAGTTGCATAATAGCTTCAAGCTTTCATTAATGGATTCCATGGATCCATGCTAGTTTGTAAATAAATTAGGTTTTTCATCTTTTAACACCATTTTAGCTTAAATTAGCTTAGATTAACTTAGATTAGCTTATAAATTGCATAATTAGATCATTTATAGCATGGAATCATGGTAACTTTGCTTGCAGCATCATGTTCATTTTGTGCATAATTTAGGTTTTCACCACATCAAACACCATGGTTTCATCGATTCTCTTCCATAGAATCGACTAAAACCAGCTCACTATCATGGGATTGGGAAAGGGTCATCGGTCCACATCAACAATCCACCAATTCCACAACAAGATAAAGTTTCAATAGATTAGAGTAGATGTTTTCTTTAAAGCTTTCATGAATTTAGCATGCTAGGTTTTTTGATAAAATGTTTACTTTCAATTTTGATTGATTGATCTTGTTGAGATTCGAGTATTAGTGGCTCTGTTATGCTTCGAATCATCATGGATCAAGCGTAATTTGGCCCTTTCTAGTATTTTACATCAGAATTCTAGCGCTAGAACGAGGGAAATCTAATTATTTAACCATATTTTAGCTCGAAATTCATGTTCATGTTGTTTTGCAAGTTGCATTGATGCTCAAAATGCAAACAATGATGCTATTTCAATAGTGTCTCCATATAGCGAGACCCAAGCAATTTGATACAACAATGCATATTTAATTGGCCAACATCGATTTAAATATAGTGATGCATATTTAAATTTGAAGTATCATGGATTGAAAATGGTGATGCTCACCTTCACTAGACTGATGCTTTTAAAGTTCAAATCATGACACACTCGTTTACAATGACGCCCATCAAAACAACAACACAATCATGCTCATTGGTCCTTCTGTAGAGTGATGCTCAAATTCACCAGAGCTACACCCAAATTTCAAATTGTGACGCCATCATGTGCAACAAAACTCAACTAGGGTAAGAAACTTCACTTTTTTTTTTGACATGTGACTTAATTTCTTTTGATTATCTGATCACTAATCGATGTATGACTATGTTTTCATTGTTAGAATACAAGGTTTTGTAGGTTTTAAGTCATGGAGCGATATTGAAGACCTTCTCTTCTATATAAACATTCTATAGTTGTAACTAGGGTTCGACGCTTTGGGGCAATTATAACCCATTTTCATGCTTTTTTACTTTGAGTTTTAGGCTATGCACTAGTTTTCCATTGGGTTTAAAATGAATGTTCAAAGTTGGATAAAATGAACCCTCACATCACATCTTTCAATTGGGCTTAAAATTGAACAAGGAAAATTCATCTTTCAATTGGTGCTTTAAAAAGAACTCATCATTGCTTTTAGGCTTCAAAGAAACTTGTGCTTTAATTGTCTTGTAATTTTCTTTGCAATTTGTGTCATGAGAATGTGTATGCACTTCTCTCACGCCTCATGGAAATCTTAAGAATCAAACGAGTTTTAGTGGCATTAGTTGTCTCAAAAATTACCTCCATCTTTCAATTTGAGTTTAAAATTGAACAACCATGCTATTGTGAGAAAAGGCATAGTGTGTGTTCTCTCTTTGTGAATGCAAGCAAAGATAATCAAAATACAGATGTACTTACTCACTATTGTTCACCTTTACAGGGCCTACCTTGGTGGGAGAAAGTACTCACCCCAAGAGAATGATCCAAGCGGTAATGAACATAATCCAAGCTCTTCCAAGCCGCTATATAAATTTGTTCTTGTGATAAAAATCATAATAAATGGGAAGCAGTACATGATAGATCTCCCCAAGTATATTTATGATGCATAAATCCCTTGTTCTAAGGGTTGGGAGACCTCTCATAAGGATTTTATCATTTCACCCCCTAAATTGGATGCCCTTATTACAAACCTTTTTGTAGTAGCCAAAAATCCCTAATATTTGTTGATGTCAGGAGGTCGGACCTCCAAAGCCGTCCTAGATAATTGCGGTTCCGAGTAGAGATGAAAAGTTTGTCATGGGAGATTCATGAGAACTTGAAGCTTGACTGACCCATAGAAGTGAGTGTCATGGAGGGGACCCAATGTGGTCAAGCTTCTAATCATCCACTCTGAATAAGTGTAGCTAGAGAAATTCAAGTGGGAATACAACAAATATAACCATTTCTAGCCTAGGGTTGTAATGCTTGTGAGTTAGTTTAACACTTCGCTTGATTTCAAAATGATTCAAAAGAAAACATTCACTATCCAAAATTTCAAACACTTTGGCTCAAATATGGACTTCTTGA
>VDFB02229009.1:0-13143 GCA_007258455.2 Sequoia sempervirens
TTTTGATTTCAGTTGAAAAGTTTAAAAGGTATTTTTAGGAATTGAAACATCACATCCACGTGGAAGTTCATTTCATAAAAACTTCATAAAAGCTGATTTTTTATTTTAAGAAAGATAAAGTCTTAAATTCTAAAAGCTACGTGGAAAGTAGTTTTATCTTTCTTTTAAAAGGAAGAGATCATAAGTAGTTAAAGCATTATCTTAAATATTTTGAATATTGATATTTGTCTTTAAATCATAACAAAGAGGTTATATGAGAGATTGATGTATTAAAAAATAAGAATTTTCTTTAAAGGGTTATCGAAAGTGTTCCTTTTATGTAAAGTGAATATTTTGTAATTAAGTGCATTATTAGTTGCAACTGACACTTAATCTCCAAAAAATAATATAATTTAAAAATCCTTTTGCGTGTGGGTCCTATTTGAAAGGACAAGGGGAGTATCTGTTTGCAAAGATCTCTTTGAAACTTGTGTTGAACTTTTGGGTCATTGTGCACATTATTTTATGGCAAACATGGCAGGAAATGTTATGTCTAACATATTAATTCTGTATTTGAAAGGAGATAACATATTTATTACTAGGATACAAAACCTTATAAATCTAAAGATTTGTGAAGTACTACAATGGTAGGAACATGAACTTGAATAACTACATTAATCATCAAATGATCAAAAATAAAACCATCATAAAGAAAAGATAAATAAATATTCAACTGATTCAAGGTGCAATTAATCAAGCAACCTTTCCTAGGATAAGTGGTGCTCTTCATTCTCAGCAAGCATGGCAAATATTGAATAATGCTTATCAAGGTGCACAAACTGCAAAATTACAGACAATGAGGAAAACTTTTGAAAATGTAAAGATGACTACTAGTGAATTTGTGAAAGAATTTTTAACAAAGGTAGAAGGTCTAGTAAGTCAAATGAAAGTTTTAGGGGAAGATGTAGATAACAAGCATGTCATTGAGAAAATCCTAAGAAGCTTGATTCCTAAATTTGATGGTGTGGTCTCTACAATTGAAATTTCTAAAGATCTCACTAGCATGCAAATAGATGAGCTTAGTGGAATTTTATTAACTGCTGAAGAAAGAATGAAAAGTAATAAAGAAAGCTTAGAGCAAGCATTTTCCTCTAAAGCAAATATAAGAGGAAAAAGAAAAACATTCTTCAAAAATCAGAATAAAGGAGAATACAAAGGTGAATCCAGTAATTTTAAAGGAAGAAGTAATAATTTCAGAGGAAGAAGTAGCAACTTCAGAGGTACTGGAAGAGGAAGAGGTAGAAACAATGGGGGAGACTATGATAAAAAGAATGTCTAATGCTTTCATTGCAACAAGTTTGGACACTATGCATCAGAATGTTGGAGTAAACAAGGTGAAGCAGAAAAAGGAAATGCTCACAATACTGTTGAAAATAAACAAAATTTGTTTATTTCTTGGTTTAATGCGAATGCTAGTGAAAATAGTGTACGGTATATTGATTCTGGATGTTCTTCACATATGACATCTAATGAGCATTTATTTGTCAATTTGGGTGAAAAACAACAAAGTACAGTAGTACTAGGAGATAATCAATCTCATGGAAGCAAAGGTAAAGGTATAATTGCCGTTACCACAGAATACGGTGAAGTTAAACATATCAAAGAAACATTATTGGTCCCAACACTAAAAAAGAATTTGTTGACTATGGACAAATGCTAGAACAAAATTATCAAGTGACTTTTGATAAGAATGAGTGTATAATAAGAGACAAGTTAAAAAGGAATGTAGTTGTTGCAAGAGCAAGGATGACAGGTGATAGGATGTTTCCTCTTCATTTCACTCATGGAAACCAAGCATTGAGGTCTAGTGAAATGAATGAAAGTAAAATTTGGCACCAAAGATATGGTCACCTCAGCTTTAGTGGGTTAATTTTACTCAAGAGATTCAAAATGGTTGAGGATCTACCTTTCATTGAAAATACAAAAGAAGTGTATGAAGAATGTGTTGTCGGCAAACAACATAGAGTTATCTTTCCAATTGGTAAATCCAGTAGAGCTAAGCAGCATCTTGAGATAATCCATACGGATTTGTGTGGTCCTATGGAAACACCTTCTTTGAATAAATCAAAGTATTTTCTAACTTTCATTGATGATTACTCAAGAAAAATTCGGGTATATTGTTTGGTTTCAAAAACAGGTGTTTGACAAATTTGTAGAATTCAAGAGGATGGTTGAAAAACAAAATGGTAAGTACATCAAAGTGATAAGGTCAAACAATGGAGGTGAATACAAATCAAATCAGTTTCTATATTTTTGGAAAAATCATGGAATCAAGAGAGAGTTCACTACTTCTTACACTCCACAACAAAATGGAGTTGCTGAAAGAAAGAATAGAACCATTGTTGAAATGGCAAGGAGCGTGATGAAAGAGAAGAATTTAGATAAAATTTATTGGGCAGAAGCAGTATGCACAACAGTATATCTTTTAAATATAAGTCCTACAAAAGCAGTTAAAGGAATGACTCCTGAACAAGCATGGTTTGGGATAAAGCCAAGTGTTGATCACTTGAGAGTATTTGGTTGTGTTGCTTATGCACACATAGCAAAAGAAAAAAGATCGAAGTTAGATCATACAAGCCTAAAATGTATTTTTATTGGGTATGGATTAGAAAATAAAGCATATAGATTGTATGACCCAATAGGAAAGAAGTTTGTTATAAGTAGAGATGTGGTATTCAATGAAGCTGCAAAATATAGCAAGGAAAATGAAGCAAAGGGAAAAGAGATAATGATTGACAAAGTTGAAGAAGGAGAAGAAGAAGAAAATGAACCCAAATCTTCTAGTACAGGAGCAAGAAAGTATCAAAAATATCAAAGGACATAAAAGAATCATCCATCAACTCTTATGTTGGATTCAAATTTTGAGAAAATGACAACAAGGTCACAAGCAAAAGTGAATTATGCTTTGATGACTCAAATCATGGAAAGTAATGAACCACAAACATTTGAACAAGCTCAAGAAAAAGAAGAATGGGTTGAAGCAATGCATAGTGAGATAGAAACAATTGAAAGGAATGACACATGGGATTTGGTTCAGCTACCTCCTGGTAAGGAAATTGTTGGTACAAGATGGGTGTATAAAACTAAGTATAAATCTAATGGAAGCATTGATAAGCATAAGGCTAGATTGGTAGCCAAAGGATACACTCAACAGGAAGGTATTGATTACACTGAAACATTTACACTTGTAGCACGAATGGATACTATCAAATTGGTTTTGGCTTTGGCAGCTCAGTAGAGTTGGATAATTTATCAAATGGATTTAAAGAGTGCTTTTTTGAATGGCTATATTGATGAGGAACTGTATGTTTCTCAACCTAGAGGTTTTGAAATACCCTCTAAAGAGCATTATGTTTACAGATTAAAGAAGGCCTTGTATGGTCTTAAGAAAGCACAAAGAGCATTGTATTCAAGGATAGACTGTAGAAACCCTTTGTTTCCCCGTCTTCTGAATCTGACTGTTTTTTTTATTGTTTTGATGGTCTTTGGTTTTTTTGTGGTTTTTGAGCATAAATGAAATAATGCGATTTTTGCAATAATTGAATAATAAATTCAATATAAATGCTATAGTATAAATATTGATGGAAATACAAGATCTAATGAAGGCGAATCATTTATTGTTCATCTCGACTCAGTACAATAAAGATCTGGTAACATGCAACAAGGAAATAACATTATTTAATGAAAAAAAACCTGGTAATAGCAGCAAGCTGTAGATGAGTCAGATCTGGTACGGCTGCAAGGAACTTGCTCTTCTCCTCCTGTCTGACAAGCTCAAATGATCCCAGTTACCCTAGCGCCCAATTTGGTGAAGACTGGAAGCCAGAAAGATAGGCGTTTTTATCAAGATCAAGAACACGCCTTTCCAAAGATAGTACGGCCAGGTACAGCAGAAGTACGGCCTGGTAACAACAATTAATAAAATGTACGACTCCTATGTGACTGGTCTGGAACTTGTGAAATAGGCGCCACCTTTGTAAACCCCTTTCTGGATGATTTCTCTGATCAAAACCCTGAAGATGAATCAACTGTGAATGCTCTGTAATTTCTTTTGAATGAAGAAATCCCTCTGCCTGGCAATAAATCGGAAGATATTTCACAACCTCTGAATTGCTTTCACTGGAGATGGCTCGTTCCCCAATGCTCTGAGACTGAAACCCTAGGCTTCTGTGCTCTGGAAGAAACTTGATCAATTTTCAATTCAACATAACATAATGGCTCGATTTCCAATGAAAAATGGCTTATACTCTCAAAAGTGCGAATTCCTAAAAGATAGGGATTCATTAAAGAATTCGACTTTCATTATTTTATTTCTCAATAGTCTCCGATTAAATTTTAATAATAAAATATAATCGTCAAATGGCCCCTTTCTGATGATGGGTGACCCCTTCACTGAAATCACTTAAGTTATAATATAATAATATTATAACTTTATATTATAAGCTCCACTAATTAATATTTAATTAAATCAATTAAATATTAATATCTCTTTCAATATTAACCCGATGCTCGAGCCGTCTGAAACTGTCGACTGCGGAAGTGATTCTGAACGCTATCAATCCATACTACTAAAAATAGCAGGGGTCCCACGCCGAGTGCCAGATACTGCTAAAAATAGCAACTCAGGCTAGAAGTGTCCGAATGAGCTCGAACGAAAAGCTAACCGACCAACACGCTAACTCAAGTCGAAGCAGCTCCATCAAGACCTCTATCCAAACCACGCCCCACGAGGGTCACATATTAGGCTAATCCCCGTGTTCTGAGAGATGTCAACTAGAAGGGGACATGACAGCCCATTTCTCCCCGGAATTGCTGTCCTCAAGCACCCCAACCCGGATGGTGCAATATCCCCTACTCTCCCTGCATGTAGCATCCTCAACAGTAAATCTCTCCATTTCACTAGAGGCCTCCATAGTCTCCCCACGAATCGCTTCAGACTCGTGATAGACTCGTGTACTAAGATCAACTTCCCTCATCAATGGCAGGTAGAACTGCATGTACTCATCACGATGTCCCAACGCCTCTTGAGGCGCGATACATGAAAAACATTGTGTACCCTCGCCTCCGCCGGAAGTTCGCTCGTAGTTTCACCTCTCCAACTCTGCCTCGTGATCCCGGAAGGACCGTATTACCGCGGCTGCTTTTCCCGACCCAATTCTTCCTAAGAGTGGACCGATGATAGGGTCGCTAAAGATGAGGTAAACCATGTCACCCACCTCAAAATGCCCTCCTCCGCCCCTTCCTCGACCGTGATATTGCTTTTGCTGATTCTCAGGCTCATGATATTCTCCTTTGGTGAGCCTTCATGGTATCCTGACTCTCCTGTAACAAGTCCCCAGCACTCGGCACTCTACTGTCGCTCAGTAGCAAATCCAGAAAACTCGGTGCCTCATACCCTTATAACGCCATAAAAGGGGACATCTGAATGGTCATATGGAATGTCGTATTGTAACAATACTCACACAAATGTATCCATTTGACCCACGCCTTCTTCTGCCCTGCAATATAATTTCTGAGGTACCCTTCCACCCACTTATTCACAATCTCCGTCTGCCCATCAGTCTGCGGGTGGTAACTAGTGCTCGGAGTGAGCTCGGTCCCACAGAGTCTGAATACCTCCTGCCAGAAGTGACTCAAGAACCTACTATCTCTGTCGCTCACGATGCTCCAAGGCAATCCATGTAGTCTGAACACCTCACGAAAGAATACCTCTGCCACCTGTGTAGCTGTGTAGGTTGTGGTAATCGGAAAGAAGTGGGCATACTTCGTAAGCCGATCCACAACGACATATATGCAATCTCGCCCTTGGGCTTTAGGAAAGCCCGTAATAAAGTCCATCGACAGGCATTCCCACTTCCTGTCAGGAATCGAAAGTGGCTGCAATAAACCTGCCGGGTATGTGTTATCTTGCTTGTTCTGCTGACAAATAGGGCACTCACGCACATACTGAAGAACATCTGTCTTGAGTCCTTTCCATGTGAATCTCTCCCGTATCTGTCTATAGGTTTTGAAATACCCGGGATGTCCTACAGTCAGTACATCATGAAAGGCTCGCATGATTATGTTCTTCACCTCTGAACCTGGGATCAAATAAATCCTGTTCTTGTAAATGATCAAGTCATTCACAAGTGTATACCTGGTATCAACCGTCGATCCCTCAACAATGCTAGAGGCCCAAGTATCCTTGGCATACTCTGCCACAATCATATGCCTCCAATCCTCTGAGATGTGAACCATAGAGCTCAAATATGGCCTACGTGAAAGCGCATCAGCCACTACGTTCTGTGTACCTTTGATATACGAAATATCAAAGTCATAGGCCTGCAATTTACTGACCCACTTCTGCTGACAATCATTAAGATCTCGCTGCCCTAAGAAGTGTCTCAAACTGTTATGGTCAGTTTTAATGCAAAATTTGCTGCCAACAAGATACTGCCTGAATTTTGCTAAGGCATGCATGATCGCGAGCATCTCCTTATCATATATGCTATAAAGTCTCTCTGGCCCTCTGAGCTTTCGGCTCTCATACACAATCGGGTGCTTGTCCTGCATAAGCACCGCACCAATGCCCTCACCTGATGCATCGCACTGAAGCTCGAAAGGCTTCGTAAAGTCAGGTAGTGCTAAAACAGGGCATGTAGTCATCAACTCCTTAAATTTCATAAAACATTCCTGTGCCTCAGGAGTCCAAATAAATGCACCCTTCTTTAGTAAATCTGTCATAGGGGCTGCATGTCGTGAATAACCATTCACGACTCTACGGTAGAATCCACACAAACCGAGAAACCCTCTCAACTGTGTCAGGTGTGCCGGTGTAGGCCAGTCAATAATAGCGCGGATCTTTTCAAGATCCATCCGCACTCCTCCTGCACTGATGATATGACCTAAATATAACAATTCGGTCATTCCCAAATCACATTTGGATTCCTTGGCGAAACACGTCTCCAAATAAGCGACATGTTCTCGCCAAGTCCCCGTATATAAGGATATCATCGGGCTGAAGACCCAACACGCACCTCCCTCACCGTGTGGAATGAAAACCCCTGCTCATCGCGGACTGAAAATGTATAGTGCATTAGTGATTCCTCCAAATGGCATCACTACGAACTCGAAGTTCCCACAATGACATCGGAAGGCAGTCTTCTCTATGTCCTGCTCACGGATCCTTCTGATGATACCCCGACCGTAGATCAATTTTGGTAAAGTAACATGCTCCATGGAGCTCATCAATAAGCTTCACAATACATTCTATACCTATTTCTGATCGTGTCCTCTTATTCGTGACCGTAATCAATGCACATGCTGCATGTTCCATCCTTCTTCTTTACCAAGACAACCAAAGAAGCGAATGGTGACTTGCTAGGCCGAATGTGACCCATAGCAAGTAACTCCTTTATTGTTTTTTCTATCTCATCCTTCAATCTCTTAGGATGCCTGTAAGGAGTTATCATAACGGGCTTAGCGCCCTCCTCGAGCTCAATAATGTGCTCTATGCCCCTGTCTGGAGGTCTACCTGGCGGAATATCACTGAACACCTTATCATGCTTGACTCTCAATCGGCCAGATAACTGGATGATATTCGGGCCTCACAGTCCCTCCCAGATAGGGTGTTAAAGTGCACTCTGCAGCTCCACTCAACCAAGGTCGTGACGCATGAGCCTCTCCATCCGACGAAAAGAAATTGTTTTGATGTTGCTGTCCCGAATTGCTTTTAGTATGTGTGTCTTCTCGTCAACATCAAAACGGATCTCCATGTCCTTGAGACGAAGAGTGACTTCCTCCAATGAATGAAGCCACTTCATTCCCAAGACCAAATCAATATCTCCCATATTAACAACATAGTAATCAGCCTTGAACTCATAATTGTTCAAGCGTAAAGGGAGATCCTTTATCATGCGTTCACACCTCAAAGTGTATCCGTCGGCCACCGTAACCCTAATGCCCTCGAACTCCTCAGTGATGAGTCTGCGTTTCTCAACGAATCTAGCATCTATGAAGTTGTGTGTAGCTCTAGTATCAAGAAGGGTAATGACCCTCTGTCCTGCTAACATACCACGAATCTTGAATGAGCCCTCCTGCTGAATGCTAGATAAGCAGGCCTCCTGTATCTGAAGCTCTGGCCCTGTCTCTGCTCTAGGCTCTGAAGCCTCTGCCTCTGAATCCTTAGAACTCTCCTGCTGTTCGGAATTTTCTGATTCCAAATCCTCATAGTACGCCCACATCACTCGATTTGCCTTGCCCTTAGGTCTTAGAGGACAATCGTGATTGGCGTCATAGGGACCTTTGCAGTAGAAGCAAAGCTTCTTCCTGCGTAGATCATTAAGGGCCTCTCGATCCAAAGGTGGAGCTGCTGATTTACCTTTTGAATCGTTTTTAAAATCTGATTTTTCTTTGTTAAAATCATATTTGTCTCTGTTTCTATTAAAACCCTTATTGTCCCTGAAAGATGAAGAACCTCTGGAGTTGAATCTACTAGAAGGTGCTGCCAACTCCGTACTCCGTGCTTTCTTCATCGCTTCCTGTAACGAAGGAGGATCAAAGGCTTTGATCCAACCTCTCAGTGGCTCTGTCAATCCCTCCATGAAGAGCACTACCAATCGCCTCTCGGAGATGTTCGGAACCATAACTGATAACTTCTGAAAGTCACCAATATACGACTCCAAGCTGCCACTCTGTCTCAACTGAGCCAAGTCTCTGAAGTAGGATTCTGGATCCTTCCTGTCAAAATGCTCAACCAACCTGTCCACAAACTCCTGGTATGATGTGATCCTGTCATGATGTAACGTAACCATACCGTGGTGCCACCAATCGTAAGCTACTCCCTCGGTAAGTAATAGCATATCCTGATAGCATCTCTTCACCGGGACGGGCGAACAGAAATGCGCCCACCACGAATCCACCGGAGTTGCCACTTACTACTACCATCGAACATCGCTAGATTGAGCCTGTTGGTTGCATGCTTCAGGTCATTGTTCTGGTATCTAGGTCTCCAATCCTGTCGACCTCTGTGGTGCTCTCTCCTCTGAGTGACAAAACGGTCAAAAGAAATCCTCTCTCTGACCTCAGGTGGTACTAACTCCCACTCCTCATTCGGGCGCTGGCAGTGTGTTCCCGTCATAACAACCTCATGCTCCTCCTTCCCCTCCTCGCCTCCCTCGCTCCACAAAAGTAGGCCTAGTGGGCTCATTCCCTGTCCGTGAGGCCGCCCTGCTCATGGATCCCCGCTTCACTCCTCTCATCGCCACGATGTGGTGACGGTCTCCTGAGTACTCCACTGGCGCCACCGCTAACCGCTGCAATACATCATTCGACCGCCGCTGACCGCATCGCAAATTGAGTGCATGCAAAACCTTCGATCATCCCGGGATTCTAGGGTTTTGAGGGACTTCGTTTAGGATTATTCTGTTTCCTGCCGCCCATATTTCCCTCACGCCTGCTCAAACCCTCAAGCGTTCGGCCAATCAAGGCTCTCGGCCTGTATAATAATTGCAGGACCTAACCTCTTTCTCGGTTGTGATAAGATCAAGTAAAACCTCGGATGGCAGGATTTAGCTAGCTCGATACCATCAGAAACCCTCTTGCTTCCGCCTTCCTCGAATCGGGACTGCTTTTTTTATTGTTTTGATGGTTTTGGTTTTTGTGGTTTTTGAGCATAAATGAAATAATGCTTTATTTTGCAATAATTGAATAATAAATTCAATATAAATGCTATAGTATAAATATTGATGGAAATACAAGATCTACTGAAGGCGAATCATTTATTGTTCATCTCGACTCAGTACAATAAAGATCTGGTAACATGCAACAAGGAAATAACATTATTTAATGAAAAAAAACTTGGTAATAGCAGCAAGCTGTAGATGAGTCAGATCTGGTATGGCTGCAAGGAACTTGCTCTTCTCCTCCTGTCTGACAAGCTCAAATGATCCCAGTTACCCTAGCGCCCAATTTGGTGAAGACTGGAAGCCAGAAAGATAGGCGTTTTTATCAAGATCAAGAACACGCCTTTCCAAAGATAGTACGGCCAGGTACAGCAGAAGTACGGCCTGGTAACAACAATTAATAAAATGTATGGCTCCTATGTGACTGGTCTGGAACTTGTGAAATAGGCGCCACCTCTGTAAACCCCTTTCTGGATGATTTCTCTGATCAAAACCCTGAAGATGAATCAACTGTGAATGCTCTGTAATTTCTTCTGAATGAAGAAATCCCTCTGCCTGGCAATAAATCGGAAGATATTTCACAACCTCTGAATTGCTTTCACTGGAGATGGCTCGTTCCCCAATGCTCTGAGACTGAAACCCTAGGCTTCTATGCTCTGGAAGAAACTTGATCAATTTTCAATTCAACATAACATAATGGCTCGATTTCCAATGAAAAATGGCTTATACTCTCAAAAGTGCGAATTCCTAAAAGATAGGGATTCATTAAAGAATTCGACTTTCATTATTTTATTTCTCAATAGTCTCCGATTAAATTTTAATAATAAAATATAATCGTCAAATGGCCCCTTTCTGATGATGGGCGACCCCTTCATTGAAATCACTTAAGTTATAATATAATAAGCTTATAACTTTATATTATAAGCTCCACTAATTAATATTTAATTAAATCAATTAAATATTAATATCTCTTTCAATATTAACCCGATGCTCGAGCCGTCTGAAGCTGTCGACTGCGGAAGTGATTCTGAACGCTATCAATCCATACTGCTAAAAATAGCAGGGGTCCCACGCTGAGTGCTGAATACTGCTAAAAATAGCAACTCGGGCTAGAAGTGTCCGAATGAGCCCGAACGAAAGCCAACTGATCAAATACTGCCAACCTGAAGCTGAGCCAAGCTCCATCAAGACCCTCTATCCAAACTATCAGCCTACGAGGGTCGCATAATAGGCTAATCTTGTGCTCGGAGAGATGTCAACTAGAAGGGGACATGACATAGACTCATACCTACAACACAAAGGTTTCTTAAGAAGTCAATCAGATCCAAATCTTTTTATTAGAAGCTCAAAAAAGGGTATTTTTATCTTAGTTCTCTATGTTGATGATCTTATCTACATTGGAAACAATTCAGCTTTATTTGCAGAGTTTAGAGCAGCTATGGTTGCTGAATTTGAGATAACAGATTTGGGACAGATGCACTATTTTCTTGGTATAGAAGTATGGCAAAACAAAGATGAAATATTCATGTCTCAAAAAAAATATGCTTCAGACATCCTACAAAATTTTTAGATGAATAGTTGCAAACTAGTTGCAACACCTATTGAAGTTGGACTTAAGTTGTCTAACTTGGATGTGTCAGATTCAGTGGACCCCACTATATACAGACAATTGATTGGTAGTTTGATCTACTTAACTACTACTTGACCAGATATCATATATGCAGTGAGCTTGGTATCTAGGTTCATGTCAGAACTTAAGCAAACATATTGGAATGTTGCTAAGAGGATTCTTAGATATGTCAAAGGGGCATTGAGTTATGGTCTTAGATTTCAGCATTCAGAGGATAGTAAGTTGATTGGCTATACAAATTCAGATTGGGCAGATTCCATTGATGATCGGAAGTCTACTTCTGGTTATACTTTTAATCTTGGTTTTGCAGTATTCTCTTGGAAGTCCAAGAAACAACCTACAGTATCACTTTCTACAGCAGAGGCAGAGTATAGAGCTGCAACATTTGCAGCATGCCAAACAGTGTGGTTGAGATGACTATTGGAGGATTTGCACCAGATACAGAATGGACCTATTTTGTTGTATTGTGACAACAAGAGTGCTATACAAATGACTAAGAATCCAGTGTTTCATAGAAGGACCAAACATATTGAGATTCAACATCACTTCATCAAAGAGTTGGTTCAATAGGGATTGATCGAGATTATGTATTGTAGTACAGAGGATCAGATTGCAGATATCTTCACGAAGCCTCTAGCTCATGAAAGGTTCCAACAACTTAGAGATTTACTTCATGTTCTTCCCAATGGTCATTATGGGGGAGAATGACAACAATAATGCCCATTGCAGCCTTTCTTGACTTTACTGGTAGACTTTTGTGACTTTGCTGCCTGTTATTAATATTGTGGTTGTATGTATTTATTAGTGTAGTTGAGATATTTGTGAATATGGTTGTGTGTCTTTTTTGAATATCTATTTAATAGATGCCCTGCCTCTCAGTTCAATAAGGCAATTTGGGGCTTTTACATATTGTTTGTTTTGTGATCAGCAGATCACCATTATTTGCCTTCAGTACTTTCATTTGCTTTTGTTGACTTATGCTTATAACCTCAAGATGGGTGCCCAATTAAATAATCACTTAATGCACTTAATTATGTGTCATGGCCCCATTCATATAAAGTACAAATATAAACTTATATTATACTTTTAATGATTTAATCATTAATAAAGTCACCTTTATTAATAATTAAATAATATAACTCGCACAATCAACCTTATTTCTCCAAGCTAACTGAGAACTGAGATGAACACTGAAGTTACCACGTCTAGGTGCCTTACTATAAATAGTAACACTGGACTCTACTACCAAGATGACTTACTATAAATAGTAAGTATACCAATCTAAGTCCAAAAACCTGTTCCAAGGCCTAAACTTGAAACACACAAAGCACTGGAGAGAAGTAATGTCACCCTTGACCAAGTAACTGCCTCTGATGACCCTCTATCCATGTCCATTAGCCTACAAGGGTCAAAGTAATAGGCTAACCCCTCTGCAACTGGAATTGGCTAAGAAGGGGACATTACAGTCTGCCCTCTTTGAAATTGCTTGTCCCCAAGCAATCTCAACTCTGGATGCTGTAACATATCCTTGCTCTCCCAAGTAGCATCCTCTACTAGAAAGTCCCTCCACTTAAATCAGTCCCTCCACTTAAATCAGATATTCCCTGATGACCCGTCTTCGAAGGTGATGCTCTCTAACATTTATGATGGCCTCAGGTACTAGAATCAATTTCCCTTCATCATCTAGGGGTGGTAATGCTGAAGAGGGAACTCTATGATGTCCTAAAGCCTTCTTGAGGCGTGACACATGGAACACATTGTGCACCCTACTATTTGCCGGTAGGTCCAACTCATAAGCCACCTTGCCTATCC
>VDFB02229012.1:0-12513 GCA_007258455.2 Sequoia sempervirens
CCCACCACACAACCCTAGAGGAAGTTGCAATTAACTACTCAAATGTACTATTTTTTTTTTGTTTAAGTACAATTAACATGCAAGTTCACTACCCATTGCCAACAACCTCTAGGGTTACAGGACTGATTTTACTTAAAACCCAAACAAGAAACATGAATTGAACCATAATCATTTAATTACTAAATAAATTAAATGCACAAACATTCCATACATGATAAAATTACATCAAAGCATAAGAGATACCACATGTTTTTAATTAACAATAATTTACAATACGATTACAACTCTCATTCCACGAATGATGTAAATCTAATAAGCATGATTACATATTACACAATTCCACCTCGATAACAAATGAGGGGTAATAAAATACAATATCAATTGAAATGAATAAAACATGAAATGAAACTAGATCCCACGAGCTCTCCAACTGGAAATATCGCCACATGAACAAGAAGATGACCCAACGGATTAAGGCGTACATTCCACCCAACCATGTGATACCCAAAGGCTCCCCCCATGCTAGGAGATAGTAACAAGGATTCCTAGGCAAGACCATCTACCCCTAGACACAGGCTACACATAACTAAACTGAATTAAATACAATTACAACATCACTTAACATAATGGTTACAATGCTTTCAGAGTTAAATAATCAATTGCATCACTGATACAAACATACTACTGACTTAGGAGAAGTGTCATCACAATGTTACATATGATATCCTGGTAAGTCTTCCTAGGTCTCGACCCCCATCTCGGGATATCTTGGAAACCTCTAACGACTCCCGACCCTTTATGCAAACAATGCGAAATCAGTTATCTCTCGTAAATATGAGATAACTATCTTGCCATTCCAGGACTTCTCGTCCCATCCCAAGTCTATACAAGCCCTTGTGTCCATGAGCGAGGAAAAATTAATCTTGTTAAGTGTTTGATACAACCTAAACCTTTAATAAGTTTATTTATGTTATCATTGAATTAACTAACTTACAAAGAGTTACCCTACCACCACTTTGTGTGTCGGCCCTCATTGCAAGCCACTCCTCTAATCGACAACACGTGGAATAGTTCCACCACCTAAGGGTACACAAGTGCGACCTAAGGATAATAAATTCCTATCCATGACATAAAGTCAACACACCCCGTTCATGATAACTGGGTATCTAACTGGATCCAATAATACGCACTACCCAAGGTAATTCACAAGTTGAATAACAAATTATGACAACCCACACAATCGCATGAAAACCCCATCTGGAAGACTTACATAACAAATAACTTCATTTGCCCAACATCATGAAAGGGGAGATTTCATAACGAAAAAACAAATTAGGCAAATTACTATCCTACTTTAGGATTTCCTAAATCCAAGCAAGGCGATAACATATTGCATGTAATCACATAAGAATAATTAACCTGATTTGCCACTACTCAAAAGTAATTAAACTTATATTGACAACGTTAAGGAACTTAAACTAATAATTTAATTCCGTTTTCTCCAATTACACATAATAATAAAAATCAACTTTTTAAATAAAAATCATTTGCTATAAAGTCAATTTTATTTCAAACTATGATAATGAAATAATCACCTTAAATTAATTTATATTTAAATATAAATATATATAGTGTATATACAAATCTATATATATATATATATATATATTTATATTTATATTTAAATATATATTTAAATATATATATAAGAATTATTTAAATTATATTATATTTTATATATAATATATATATTATATATATAATATATATCTATAATATTATATTTATATATATAATATAAAATTAAAATTAAAATTAAAAGGTTAAAAGGTGTTTTAAAGATTGTTGGGCCCCCGAGGAGGGGCCCAGCGACCTGGTACACTTAACCTCCCACATTGGAGCCAGTGCTTGCTGTGTGTGGCTTCCCCATTTTGTGGGGAGCGTTGCCATAGCAGCGCCCTTCCTAGGGTGGTTGTGTGCAGCCATGGCT
Source organism: Sequoia sempervirens (assembly GCA_007258455.2). Classification (NCBI taxonomy): domain Eukaryota; kingdom Viridiplantae; phylum Streptophyta; class Pinopsida; order Cupressales; family Cupressaceae; genus Sequoia; species Sequoia sempervirens. The sequence goes on from VDFB02229012.1 coordinate 1,991, forward strand.
GCCGCCCTCCCCCCAATATAATATAATTTATATTTATATTTTTTTTTTCAATAAATTTTTTTTAAAAAAATAACCCCTTGTTCACAGAGATTTTTTTGTGTAAATTTTTTTATAAAAACCAAAAAAAAAATTCATCTGTGTAAATATATAAAATATATATAGCCATCTATATATATATATATATGTAAAAAATCTTCATTGTTTTATAGTCAAATTGTGCAACTTTTCTACAAATTTTTTACAATAAAATTAATTTCTCAAACACAATTTCTTGGTTTAAATTTCAAATTTGATATGAACCATTTCAACTCCAAAATAGAGGTTTTCAAATTTCATTTTGTTTCTTTCCATTTTTCTATTGATAAAATTGAAGATTTCTGTTGCAAGTTTTGTTTTTGTACAAACAATCTAAATTTCTTCAAGATTTCAACAGGGTTTTCAAAAAGATTTCCAAGCAAGTTTTTAAAAACTAAAAACCAGATTTTCAAAGCAATAAAAGAACCAAGAAAAACCTGTTTGAAGCTTGAAGGAGAATATGGTGTTGAGTTGCAATTCCAATTCTTTCAAAAACCTTTTCAAATCTTCACTCCAATCCCAAGTGCATCCACAACAAGAGAGAATCCTTTCTTTCTTCCTCATAACCCAAATTTTCAAGAATGAAATCCTCCTATTTTTTCCAAATTTGGTCAATATACCTTAAAATATCCCATCCACCATAGTTATTGCTCCTCTATCTATTTTGGAGATATTTTATTTTTTGAAAATTTTAAAACAAACAAATTTCTTTCAACATGACTTTATTTCTTTATTTTATTTTTTAAATTTCTATTTCAAAAGGAATTTGGATGCTTTTAACAACTTTCATTTCCAAAAGAATTTAACTTTAAAAAATTTCTTTTCAAAAACTTTAACACTTTTTTAAAATTTTCAATTCAAAAGGAATTTAACATTTATAATTTCCAAAATGAATAACTTGATTTAATTCCACACAATTAATTTAAATAATCCATAAAATAAATCTAATCCAAGATTAGATCATTTTATTAATAAATTAAGTAACATTTCTAACACTACAACTAGATTTATTTAATAAACAACCTAAATACAAAAAGTCATTTATTTACCTTTTTTCAACTTGAAATTAAATAAATCAAAGCGAGATGAACAAAAAAGAAGCAACTTAACCCGACTAAAACCCGACTGCACACTATGACTAGGGTGATGACTTGGCATGGAAAACTTAGCTACTATCTCCCAATCAAAAACCATTGGCCAATGGACACGCTCAAACCTATGAAATCAAGTGGAGTCGATGTCTTGTACCTATCAACCTGTGAACAAAGAGTATATCAAACATGCATATATATATATCATTATAAAACACACCATGAAGAGGAAATCTCAGAATCGTAGGGCACTCGCAAGCAAGTGATACAATCTTGTCCCCTTCACCAATACAGAATTACTAATTGATGAATCTAACATCAATAATATAATCAAAAGCATAAAACATCATTAATTAAATATTTGCTAGGCTAATTCAAAGCATACCATAATGATAACATCACTGTAAAATACCATCACATCAAGATATAACATTCGCATCGCTTAACAGTTTGTGATCAAATAGTAACCAAGTACCATAGGCAAAGTATTAACAGAACAAAGCATAATAAAGATAAATCACTACCCGATCAAAAGAGCCAAAATGGAGGGGTGCTACACTTTTAAGCCATAGATTTCCTAGTTCTAGTGATGCAATGGGAAGTAATATGCACACTTGTATAGCATGTGATGTCTTCACCCATCTAGAGCACTAGAACATCTATGATGCGATTTTATGGAGAGATCAAACTCCACAAGATCTCTAGTCCTCTTAAGAGGAAACGATCTTAAAATGTGCCTAAAATAGAATATGAATAAATCTATTCCATTCATATAGTATAGATATACAAACCATTCAATAAACTTGACATGATAAAATGATGTTTTACATTTGGGCCTTCCATGTATTATGCTCTACTTTATATGTGAAAAGTTTGCATTTTGACCTCATAAGCACTTTTGTTCTCCACTTTATATATAATTGGATACTTTATCATTTCATATCATGTTTGGTACTTGATAAAATATTTCAAATTATTCCACTATAGAATATTTACCATGCAAGGAAATACTTTTTACACAAGTCATAAAAAGTTTAAGATTATCAATCTTAGAGAAATAGTCTATTGTTTTAATCATTCTTAAATAAGAATTTAAACCTAAACCACATGTCTAAGGTTTAATTTAATTTATTCATTTTAGTGACCAAGTCATCAAATGATTAGATATGATTTCACATTATTTACATTCTCATAAAAGAATTAGAGTAATTTATCAAATGTTGAAGTTGTAACAATTCAAGTATGAAATTATGAAAAATGTGGGAATGTTACAAAATACAGAACAATTATTATGTCCATGATCTAGTTAATGAAATGTCTTAAAATAATATTTCATAAATACAAAATGTAGCAACATTGGAAGGCAATGAGAACTATTCAATATAATACATTGATGAAATATATATTTCATTTCCGAAAAAACTAATATTACATATTGCAAGTTTCAAATGAATCTCAACCTAAATACATATTAAATCTCGTAGAGGTTGAGAAGGGAGGATTTTTTTGTACACACTATTATACATAAGAAAAAGATGGTTGTTGAAGAAATGTCATTAATCTTCACCATTATCCTTCCTCTTTAATAATTTTAAGAGAGGAAAGCAAGAAAAGGTAGGTGAGGCTTTAATCATTCCAAATAAAATACCTAAGACATCTTTCCTAAATTTCTAAGCAAGTTAAGGTTGCATCATTTATGTTCCCCTTCATTCTTCTTTCCTCATATTATAGTCAAACAAGAGACTAATGATATGGACATACTACCATTTATATCATAATAAATACCATGAAGGTTTTGAGCCACCTTATCAATCATATGAGCTATATCTAAGCAGTTAACAAGTTATTTTTTATTATAACATGAATCTTTATTTTGACTATTCAACCATATTTATACTTGCACCAACCAACATCAATTTTATGGTTTTGTGTAAAATACATTTATTTTTCTAGATGCTAACAACCTCTTAGAAATATATGAAATCAAGATTGATTAAGACTTCAAATTGATTTAATTTAAATATTGGGAACACTCAATACTTACAGTGTAGAATTTGTTATGTAAATGGTGAGAAAATATAAAATATTTTTGACCACAACACACAAAAGGTTAGAAAAAATAATATTTCTCAATTAATTTTGATAAGATTTTAGTGAACTTGCAAACAATATAAAGACTTGGAAAGCTTTATATTTATTAGTTTTTACACATTGTTTAATTTGATAGATTCATGAGCAACAAAATCATAAGCCTAAGTCAATATTTTACTATAAATTTAATTATTATCTAAAATTATTTCATGGTAGGAACCCTACCTAAAATCCCTACAAGTTGATAAATATTCCATGAAGCTATAGACCATACTATAATCCTTCAATAAACTCTATGAGAGCATCTAACAATTTTCCAAATCCCCCTCTGAAAATATCTCCCCCATCTTCAAAAACCCTTTCTTCTCAATCCACAACCCATTCAACTTCTCAACTTCCCAAATTGAATATAATTAACTTTATTTCCAAAATGTAGACTTGTTTTCCCATATTCCCAAGGAAAATTTAATAATTTTAAAAATTAGATTAATATTACATATATTCCATTATGTATATTCCTTCTAATAAAATATTAAAAAAATATAATAATAGTTTTCCAAAAGAAAAATCAATTCACTTCCCATCTCTAGTAATAAATATAACTATTTAATTTTAAAAATTAATTCTTAAGTAAAATAATTATTTGATTTAAATCCTTATTTTAAGTCTATCTAGAGCATATATATTATCCTAAATAGATAATTATTTAAACTAGTTTCAAATATACCAAAAATAAGTAATATAATAACTATTTATTTATTATTTGCTATTAAATTATTCTAGTTAATTAATTATTAATCATTTGATGCCCACACAATTGGATCATATAGAACACAATTCCAATGCTAGTACCTAATTCACTTTCCCATATATCTATACATAACATACACCATAAAATCTAATTAAAAAACCTTAAGAGCATTTGTTAGTTATTGTTAACATTATAATCACCAATTAAGCATTATACTAATTAGTTGTAATGTGTTTGTATACCCGATATTTGCACTTCTCTAAATGAGCAAAACAACTAAGAAAGATGAAAAACAAAATATCAAGGACACCTCAAGATTAGCCAAAAGAGAGTGACAAAACACTAAAGAAAGTGGATAGCACAAGACAAACAGTTTTACCTTCCTTTGTAGTTGATACTCCTTTGATTGGCCCTTGCTTAAGATAGGATGTGTGCTCCTTGATGGCTCTATTGAAGATCTTTGCTATGTGCTTGGATGCAAATGCAAGTGGATGTGATTGAAAATTGGATGAGTGCACAAAATGGCAGCATGTAGTTGCAAATTGACTAAGTGTTGAGAAGGAAAATTGGCAGCATAAGGTTATGAAAATCAAGTGTTCTTTTAAAATGCCCTTGAGGAGGGGGTATTTATAGAGGAACTTGAATTCTCTAGAGAATTCAAGGGTCAAGATTGATCCAACAAGGTCGAGATGAAGGGCTATGGTGGGTTGAGAACCCACAAGCCCTCACATCTTGACATGTGGAGGTGAAGTGGCCAAGGGTGGATGAGATGGAAATGAGTTGTCAAAAAGGTACATTAGGTGGAAAGGACATGCACCTTGGGGATGAGATTTCAAAGGGATTTCCTTGTCCCCAAGTGGGAGTGAAAGGGACATTTGAGGGAATTTTGGAATTCCTCAAAATCTACATGGGAAAAGGAAAGGTGGTTGGGGATAAATGTGAATTAAATTTCACATTCACAGAGGATGATAGAGAGGTAAAAGGTGGAGGCTCAAAGGTGGGACTTGAGTGGCATGTGGGTGTGTAAATTAAGGGTGGTCACATGTGGAGATTGTGACAGGTCGAGGTTAGAAGCACTTGGAGAGGATGGAATAATTAAAATTCACATATAAAATAGAGTCTAGGAAGAATAAAAGAATTAAAATTCGCGGAGATGATTAAGTAGTGTCGGTAATTAGAGGATAAATGAAGTTAGAACCAACTTGCACGAAAGTTAGAGGATGTGACACATCCTAATCAAGGATTAGGCATGTGCACATCCATAATGAAGAAATTAGGAGATGGATTAGGATTAGATGAAAATGACATGTGAGGAATTAAATAAGTGTAATATTTATTTAATTTATTTGATGAAAAGAGGATTAAGGAGGGTAAGGTATTTAATTATTAATTAAATACCTTAGGGACTTGACAGAATTAAAGATATTAATTAAATAATACTAATATTACTTAATTAACTCGGATAAGAGGATGTTTAGATGAAAAGTGATAAATTTGAATAAATTAAGTATCCAAATTTGAATGTCTACAGTGTTATAATAATCATGTGCAACCAAATCATAGAAATGAATGTATATCCGAACACCATGTAATTCAAATCAAATAGCACAAAGGAAATAAATGATGTTACAAATAATTGCACTACCAAGCTCACTACCAATCAGTGAAAGTATCACTCAATGTGTCATAACACATATCACAAGATTCTAGATCTATCTTCTCACCTTACCTATTATCATATCATTGATTTCTCATCCCACCATGAAATTCATTCATACTCAATCAATGCCTCAAAATATATTTATTTTCTTCTACTTTTTTTCCTTTATCTTCCTTTGGTGAGAGATGATTATTGGAGCATTTAACATTTTTTTTCCTTCTTTTTGTCATTCAAAAAAATATTAGTACTTTCAACTATTTTTTCCTTCCCCTTTTTTGATAACAAGACACTTAGGTCCTTCATATTCTTTCTCTTATGTATTGTCACTTTTCTATAGCTCCTATGATAAACCCTCTTTTGTTCAATAACTTCTTCAATTGTGGCCAAAAAATTAAACTTTGTAGGAGCTAAACCTATATCAAACTTCTTTCATTCACCTAAAGCATTGGAATCTTGTTGTGGATTACTTATCTTAACTATATGAAAAATTTCTTAGCATTACTAACAATTGTCAATTTTAAATTCATTTTTTTCGGGTCATTTAACCTCTTACAATAAACAAAATACATGAAATGAAAACAAGTTTATGCAAATGAATTAGCTGAAAAAAACATTAAAAAAAAAAGTAGGTTGAAAAAGGAATTTTCAACCTACACGATTTTTTTTAAGAAAGATGTTGACAAGGGGGTAGCTCCTATTCATTCAAGATGAAAAAACCTACATAAGTTTTTGTTAAGATCAAGGTACCATCAGCCTTGTAAATTTTATGTCATTTAAACTATTCTAGATATTATTTGTAAATGCACACATAAAGGATGAAGATTTCACCAACAATGGTAATTATTTTTTATTTGTATAGCAATTTCTTTTATAGTAGCATAGTAATTTTTATTTACTAGGGGTCAATAATTAATTATTGATTAGTAGGAAGTTACTATTTACTTAATAAGCATCTAGGAGGCTAAGGAGGTTTTGGGCACCCAACTTGTCATGAAGTTTTTGGATACTCATAAATAAGTTTGGGATGTCTATTAAATTCCCTTAACCACCTTGAAACTAATAACAAGCTAGGCACCCAATTATGGTAGGTTCGTAATTTTGTTGCAACCTACATTGTCCTATGTTAAGAATGCTTGAATTTTTCCAAGGATATTTTTTGGGATATGAAACCATGTTGAATGTATCATTTAGGTTTTGAATTGATATATAATATACACTTAAGGAGGTAGAAGCAAGAGGGTGAGAATGTGAGAAATTTTTTGTCCATAGGCACTTGAGAGAGTGTGTGAGTAGAGTGAATTCAAATTTGTACATAGATGTTATCAGACTAAAGACTGGAGAGGATATTTAGAAGTGTATTTACTATAATCTTGCATTTGAAGAAAATGCATGCTTGACCTCTCTTCTTTTTTGAGTTTCTTTCTCGAAGGCATAAACTTTGTGTTGTGAGATGATATTCTAGAGTTTCTTGCACTCATATATTGTTGTTTTGTGCCTCTTTTTTGTTTCTATCTTATGGTGATGTTATCTTTCATTTTATTGTTTTCTTAAGTTCATCTAAGGTCATTATATTAAATCTTGTTAGAGCGGTTAATTTTACTATCATAAAGAAGTTGAAATTTTACATGGTAATTCCGTATTAAGGTAACTTAATTTTAGGCTTGCATATAATTTTTATATTTTATATTGGAGTTGTTGAACACACCCGAAGACTGAGAGGGAGGGTGAATCAGTCTACTCAAAAACTTAAGCTCTTTCAAACCTTGAAACTTTTAGCACAATATAACCCCCTTATTGAGACCCTTAAACAGATATATCAGTTTAAACCCTTAGTATGATCAAAAATCTTCAACAATGAAAGATATAACAGTTCTATTTCTAATAAGATTAATATAAAAGAGAGATAAATCAAAGAACACACATGCATAGGAGAACACCATATTTATGTGGAAAACCTAATGATGGAAAAACCACAGTGAGAGTTAACTCACAATATAAATGCTTACTGCCAAAATGACTTGCAAGAAGGCTCACTACCTTAAAGAAATATATAAAGGACTTACAACACTAAAGTACCAACCAACTTTAGGAGCAAGATATAGAGGACCTGATGAGATTCACTATCTTGGAGCAAGATACAATTTTTTTCTAAGAGATTACATTTTTTTTCAACAATTCACTCTACTGACTAAGGCATTAAAGCACAATTGATCTTTCCTTTCACACACTTCTATCTTTGCTAGATATTAAATACAACTCACACACATACTCCTTCACACTTGTAAACTACTCCATGTTGCATCTAAAATGATCTTGTATGTATATCCACTGCAACTCTTTAAAAATTTAATTAGGTCGGCTATAAATAGATAAATAATGAATTCAAGAAGTTGTCCACCAAAACATAATGCAGTTCTATCATGAAGATAGAGAGGAAAAAAACCAAACTCATTGCATCTTTCAATGTGATCCATAATAATTCATGCATTGGCGCACAAGAATCTAATTCAACATCAAGGGAAATGTGTAGGTGAAACATGAAGTGCATGACTTGTCGGCTCAAAATCATTCTTCTAATTGAATTTTCTCAAGGTGGTTCTAATCAAGATAGGCCAGGACCCAAATCTAACTTAACACATCTTCTATTGTTAGCGCAAACCCCCAATCACATGGCGCAAGCAAAAGAACAAGCCTTGTCAGCCAGGTATCTACAAATAACCTTGAAAACCAACTCAAGACCTAATGCAGCACCAAAGCAGCCAAATAACAATGTGTGGATCACATGGGGGTGTTCTTTGAACATACAACAACACTTCCATACACTTCTTTCATACTATCATGCCATCAATAGCTACCGCATAATAAATAGGAATGAAAAACTATGTTCAGGAAGCACATAATGCATGACCATGAGATATGACATTAATAGAATGACTTGCAAACCACTTCATCACATGAAATTGGAACTGAGACACTACATAGACATTGAGAGTATATTCACCAAACTACATGATTTGAGACATCAATGCAGAGAAATGCAAAGCATTTCCTGAACCAGTCTAGATAACCAACAATACTGTCAACCTTTTGTAATTCACAAAAACCTCCTTGGCAACACAAGTGACCTGAAAAGATGGGAGTGTGATGTCCACAAAGCACAAACATTGAATCCCAAACTGCAAGACCAAATATTCATCAATAGAGGAATGCAGAGAACTCTCCTAGACAAACTTCAACGTAGCCTCCTAAACAAAAAATAATTAGGCACCTTGCAAATGTCAAATATTTCTTTTAGTAACATATGCTTCATCAGAAAAATCAGGGGAGAATAAAATACATACTATAGACCTTCAACAACATCTCTTCACTGTCATCAATATGTCTTAATGCTTCTGTAGACATCCAAATTTGACCACTCCCACATGGTCAAATTTGTCTCCTGTATTTGTCTATTTCATCAATATTAATTAAATGATTTATTTAATTAATATTTCCCCTTTGCCTAAGGTTTCTAAAGTATTTAATTTAATAATTAAATACTTTACCTTTCATTATTGTTCTCTAAATTAAATAAATATGTCAATTTATTTAATTTAGTCATTTAGCCTTTTGAATTTAACTCAATTTTAAATTCCCTATTTTCTCTCTCCTTGTCACATCCTCCATAATCTTCTAATCTGGATTATTTTAATTAATCCACGATTAGGATGTGCACACCCTTAATTAGGATTAACGTCACATCCTCCATATTTGGCCACTTGTCTCTAATCCTTCATTAATCTTCTTAATCACTTGTTTGCGTAACCTTAATCTAATCCTCTTGCCATCTTTGGTATGTCCTCCAAGTCAACCTTTCATAAATACTTTCTTCATTTGGCCTTGACCTCTTCCCCATGTGAATTAAAATTCACATTTATTCATTCAATGCTCCCCTCTTCCCCATGAAGGTTGTTGGGAAATACTAAATTCTCTCACAAATCACATCACACATGGGACAAGGACTTCATTTATGAGGACCTTGTCTTATCCTCAAGGTACTTCCAATCATGTGTGTGGTGAAGAAAGCTTGCAATATGAACTTAAATGTGTGAATGCAAATCTGAAATATGTAGATTAACCTTAGCCTTAGTGTGAAGAAAGAATGAGAGAGAGATAGAAAAATCATAACACATGCAACAACAGATTTACGTGGAGAAACCCTGAAGGGAAAAAACTCCACCACCGAAAGAGAGGCAAGTATATTACTAATAATCTCCAATATTACATGCAGCAATAGACTTCTCTTATCATTCCCTGTAAATCCAGCAGCACCCTGTTACCTTGCAAAACTGAATTCTTCAATCTTAATAACTCTAGCTCAAGGCCCCAATTTATAGAGATTTGTGAGGATGAAAACCACCATGGTTTCACCAAACAATAGGAAGCAATACCACCTAGAAAAACCCATGCCTCCCTCCTTGAAATGGTCAAAAAATACCAAAAATAGCCTCTTACATATGCTCTTACAGCTGTCATAAGGCATCTTTTATGCATGGGCACCTGGGGTCTAAAAATAGCATATTCTGTCATAGGGAATCTTTCATACTGTCATAGCATCTTATGAAAACTTGCATGCATGTCATAGATGCTCTTACAACACCCTATTTTGACCCAACAACCTTATTTTAGAAGATTCCAAGGTGGGACGCCTAGCTAATTTGTCCTTTTCCATAAGGATAAACGGTAATGGTAACATTGCATTTACATAGTCTCTTTCACCATTGTTGGTCAAATAGTTTCACCTCTTATGGGTAAATGTACAAAACACTTTAGGAGAATAATAAAATAAAGGATTTACAATGTTGATGACACCTAA
>VDFB02229014.1:0-23101 GCA_007258455.2 Sequoia sempervirens
ACCAAATCTTCCCTCTATCTCTGAGTAGACAATAACTCAGGTTGAAACTCTCCAACTCTTATTCTCTATTTTCCATCTTTATCTTTGAAGAAGTCAAAAAACTTCCCAATATTATTCAATTCATATTCAATAGCTTCAATTTTTCTTCTAAAATTATCAACAACAATAGGCCACCAGAGAGAATACCTGTAGATGTCAAACATCTCCTTAATACATTCTCTTGTCTCACCAATGAGCTTGGATAAAAAAAAATTGGATTTGACACACCTTATCTCAATCATAGCTAGGATCTTATGTCCTTCAGGTCCTTCCTGCAACATCCTTTCTTCAACAACTTCTACCAGATCATTTGGTAGTGAGTCAAAAACAACTAAAACAATAATACCGTTTTTGAGTAGATAACTAACAAAAGCATCTTCAATTCTAGGCCTTCTTTTTGAAGAGTAGGCATACCACATTTCACCAACCTTTTTCATATATCCTTCATCCAACACTTAATGAACTTCATTTAGATCAAAAGAGTCAGATCTAGGCATAGACTTTTCTTCCTTCTTCTTCTCTTCTAAGATAGCGATGACATCCTTTGTGTTAATTTTCCTCCTTTTAGGTTCTAGAGGGGAACCACCAATGAAAACCTCTAACTCCTTACTGGAGGAGGAATCCTCCTCAACCTAACTGGTAGGCATAGCACTAGACATTATCACACTGGAGCACATATTCATCTACAATGATGAGAAATAAACTTTTCATGCATCACTTGTTTTATCTTCCATACATTCCAAATATCTGTAAACTTGCTTTCTGATAGGGATGTTAACCACTTAACATTCTCCTTTGACAATAGCGAACTTAGAAAGTAAAATACTAAACATATGAGTAGAGACCCAAATTGTAAGGGATAAATCTCAACCAAAGGAATTCTGACATTCTCAATTAGGTTTTCCATTATTAGGCTACACATGTCAAACTATTTATTTTCCTTCACCATCTTATGTGCAAGATACATAATAATAGCTGAAGTAGAATGTTCACAATTTTGGAAATAGATTTTGTAAGTGATACCATAAGCAACATACCTTACTACAGGATTGAAAATGGTATTTATTAGTAGAGCTCGAGGGTCTTTTTCAATACTAGTAATTTCCTCCATGTCTCTATATTTCACCATTTTCTTCCCAGGGAGATCACCAATAGTACACAATCTAGTAATAGCTTCAATGGATTCCTTAGTGAACAAATAGGGTTTGTCCAAAATGATGTTGCCATCCTTGAATCGACTCAACAGGAACAAGATAGACTCTATGTCAAAAAACAAGGGGAATTATCCCCATAAATCCATACCCAAGGCACTTACATTCTACAATTCATCAGTCTTCAACCCTAGTTCCATTTCCTTCATCTTTCGATGATCAAATTTGTCCAACTCTACTCCCTTCAATCTCAGCGGAATATCGCTACTAGATTCACTATCAACCAACATAGATTCCATTGTCTCACTTAGCTTCTTCAATCCTTTTTATCACTTAGTGAAACCTCTTCTCCTTCTTTGCAAACTATGAGAAATAATTTGAAAACTCCACTTTTTAACCTTAATTACTCATTGATGATTTTTCCCCCAAAAACTTACATCAATGACACCATCACTTGTACTTCACTTTTAAATTGGATTAAGCTTCATCATACATCACCAACTGGATCAAACTTATTCAATTTGAAAACACATCAATATTACTTCAAAGAGGGGGAACCATCAGGATATGCATTGCAACACTCCCCTTGAGCTAAGGCAGTTTGCTCATATTCTAGAAGAGCTTATACCGAGATCCAGTACCACAAAATATTTCTCCATACTCATTTCCTTTTTCTTCCAAACCATGATGGTCTTATTCTTAGATTCATCTAATCTTGCAATGTTCTTTTTATTTTCATTATTTTCTAGAGAAACATATCTATATGTATTAGCATAATGTACGGGTTGACTACACTTGTAACATCTTTGTCCTGACTTAACTGAGTGAACCCTAGGTTTGCACTAATTAGCTTTGTGACCATAACCATGGAATAAATAGCAATTACAATGAAAGATATTATTCATTCGATTCCTTCTATCCGGATTAAATAATTTGCTTCTATAATGACTTTCTTTGTGACCAAACTTGTGACAATTAAAGCATTGAGTACTTGGTTCCTTCTTGCTTCGACACTCTATAGCCTTATGTCCAAAATTTTTGCAAAGAAAACAATAGCTATTAAATGACAAGTACCTTTGAGCATTTGGTTGCCTGACCGGAGGTCTTTTTTTAGATTGTCTATAGTTCTGAACCTTGCTTGTTACAACAGATCTAGCTTCAGCTTCAACTACTTTTTCTTCACCCTTAGTGTTCTAATTTGAGCTTTCACCAAAGAAGCCAAGTCCTCCCTTATCCTTGTGGTATTTCTGTAGGGACAAGAGTTGATCTAGAATTATGCTACTTTCACATACTCTTGCTTTTGATTTCAGCCTTCTTAACTCTTGCTCTAACTTCTCATTTTCTTCTAATCTCTGTTTGATGGTATCCTTGAGGTTTTCTTCAGTCTTCTTCCATTCTTCTATTTTTTGTTTGATAGTATCTTTGATATTTTCTTCAGTCTTCTTGCATTCATTCAATTGTTGCTTTAAATCGACAATACTTTCCTTTGACTCCTTTAATTCATGGTTGAGCTCTCTATTTCTTGCTTTGAATTTTCAGATTTGATCCCTTAGCTTTGAGGTACAAGCATTTTCCTCCTTGAGGTTTTCTTTCAATTCTTCATTTTTAGATTTTGTGCTTTCCATATAATCTAAGATTATCCTCAGTTCTTCCTCAAAGTAATAATATCTTTCCATCTTCTTCAAGCTACCAAGATCTCCCTCAAGTGATAAAGCTCTATCTACAAGGGACCAAGCTCTGATACCATTTGTTGAACAATCCAAATAACTAAGAGGGGTGAATTAGTTATCATAAAACAATTTCTTTACTTTAATTAATCTAGAGTAGGCTTATATCAATTAGATACTAATCAAACTAATATGAACATGAAAGCACATAACAACACCATGCACAATAGACACCAAAATTTATGTGGAAACCCAAGAAGGGAAAAACCATGGAGAATGCTAATTCTCAATTATAAAACACCGGTTAAGATGACACAGGTTAAGGTGATTTTTACAAGGGCTCGCCACCAAATTGCTCACTATAGGTAAGGCTCATTGTCAGTGGGCTAACTGCCTAATTAAAACATCTGATTACAAAATTATCTCACTGACAAAAGTGAACTGATGAAGCTGCATCTACATATGCATGAATTCAGTTCCAATTTAGATCACAATATCTCTCTACAGTAGATCCGATTAAGAATCTTCTACACACCTTCCTCACAATACCTCTGCAAAGTAGATTACTTCTTCTTGAAACTTTCCTTCATCTTTATTATCACATAATCCTTCACACCCTTTTATCTACTCACACACACCATACACCACACTTATTACTTCATCAAACAATAAAAACTTTTACTTATACCATTCCATGCCTTCATAAACTTCTAAGTCAGCCAAACACAATTTCTTCATAATCTCCTAGGTTGGCCAAACAAAATTTGAATTAGGTCACCAAAAAAAATTCCCATGGTGGAAATGAGTGAAACATGGACCAATCAGAATCTCCTCACTCAAATCAACATGCTACATGATATCCGAAAATAGAATATACTCATTACAATTGAAACAATGTTCTGAGAAACATTAACCAATTTCCAGATCAATTCAAACCCAAAAGATAGGTTGTGCATAAAGATCTTCTTACCATATTACCAAGGGACCCATAAAAATGTCATACATAAGATAGGTTCATCACATAACATAATTATCAAAAGATAGCAAACTTTGAATTACATGAAATATATTCCAAAGCCGAATGGAAATGCCACAACCAAGACCAAATCTTGATATCCATCAATTTCAATACCAACCCGAGAAGCACAATTAGACATACCAAAAACTTGTAACATGCTACATGAATGTCCAAATAGCAAGGATACCTAGAGTAATATTTGAGCACAACAGCCAAGATCAAAATATTAGACTTCATTATTCTACATTAACTATCTTCCACGAATGTCCCAAAAGAAGTACTTCCATATCCAGATCAAGGATAAAATCTACACTACATACTCAATAGGATAGATCATTTATGTATATCATCTAGAGAAGAACCTTCTGGATCCCAAGTTTTGACATCAATGACAACAATGCTAAGTCATCTCAACAACTTCTCAACAAAATGTACTATAGAAAATTGCATGCTCTTCTTGGAGATGGTACAATTTCACATTTCATTTGGACCTATTTTAGCATCCTTGCATTCATGACACTTTAAATCATCAATAATAGGCCCCTAAGAACCTTTATTTTGGATCTCAAGGCTTATTTTGACCAAAATCTTAACAAAATCAATAAATACATTCAAATTTCTAACAACCCAACATTTACTCACCCCAAAAAGCTAGGGTGGGACTCATATGCCAACTTGGGCATATGAGTCCCTGTAGGTGGGACCCATACACCACAAGTAGTGTATGAGTCATGTGTGGCCCCTTTTTAGGGTTTGAGCCAAAAATTAAGGTTTTTAATTCAAATTTTTGGTTTATTTCAGCATTTGGGATCTAATGCAATTCAAGATCTAAGCATTCACAAGCACTCCAACATACTTTCACAAGAGCATTCAAGAGAAAGTAGCAAGAAAAATTTGAAGTCATGGAGAAGCATAATAGTGTTTTTTTAGGTCTTCAAGCTCACTTTCATTCAATATCTAGTATTTTTAAGGATTGAAGATGGTTGCCTATGGTGAATCATGATAGATTCTAGCTTGGGGAGATGCAACTAGCCATTTAACCAAGCCTGATGACTTGTTTCCTAAGTGATTCCATCATCCATTATCACTCCAATTTCTACCTAAAGGAAGGTACATGCATTATTATGGCTTATTAGGGTGATTAGATATCTCCCCAAAGTGAGTCATCATCTCCATGTTTTAGCCATGCATCTTATTATAGCACATTAGAATAGGTTTTCATTGCATTTTAGATCTCCTAATCTTAGATGCACTTAAGATTAGGGCTTGCACTCACATTTACTTTCAAATTCCATTTTTTCTATCAAGGTTTAACTACCAAACTAGGGGTTTGGACAAGGCAAATCCCCCATAAGCAAATCAACACAATATTTTATTTTATGTCTTTTAGTGGGTTCAGATGGAGAAATTAGGTTTAGAAGGAAGAGAAAAGATAGGAGAATAGATTCAAATCTTAACTTTCTAAAAAGTGGAATGGGATTGATACACCACTTATGGTGTATGAGTCATGGTATAGTTCTTTTTCTGGGTTTCAGAGGATTCAAACTTGTCACTACCAAATTCCAGTTTCTTCCCAGAAGTCCTAAACTGGGACTAAATTGCCCCTATTGGCATATGAGTCCCAGTGAGCATTAAAGTCAGTATTTCTAGGATTCTAGACCTTCATTCAATCCTCTTCAATTTCATGTTACACCTCTATACTTTCTCAGTCTTTTATTCTGCATTTCAATTTCATATTCTAGGTCATATAGTTAGGTTTTCCACATCTTTACATTCCTTGTCTTTCCAAGCCTTGGCTTGTTGGTGAACCCCATTTTAACCTTTAATTACACCCTAAGATAGAATTTAGTAGATCTCTTTTTTTCATTCTATCCTTTGATTGAGATCTCTAAGGTTTCCTTGAGTGAAATTTGTAGAAAATCAGTGGTTGTGTGTCCTAAAACATTTAACAATGACCATTTTTTAGGTTTCAATTATTAATCAATATCCTTTCTATATATCATATCACACATGAGGGAGCAAGGAAGAGTGTTAATTTCACACCAATTTTTATCATTATTTAAGATTTCTATGAAAAAATTGTTGATGTATTTGGGGAGATTGATCATCAATCTAGAGTGTAAATCTTCACTCATTTCTATCTCATTTTTCCATCTACAGATGTAGACACTCAATCATCTAGTGTGGATAATTTTAAGTAATAGCATGGTCATTTGAATCTTGTTTTTAGTTCATGAAATATATGAAAATAGGTTCTCCAAAATGAATATATGAACAATGATGAGGTGAGGGACCTATTTCCCTAATTTCATTCAAAATGCAAGCTATAGAAGGCAGATCTAAAAAACTAACAGAACTAAATATCAAAATGCAGATCTAGAAAGGGGAAAATGTTGTGTACCTGTCACCAAAGATGTTTTTTCAGACCTCCTTAAGGACTTATTCACCCTATGGTGAATGGGTCCTGACTAGGAATCCTAGAAAATGGTTTATGGGTTCTCTTCTACTTAGTCTACACTACCAGATTCCAAATGTTCACTATCAGATAGCCATAAATGAAATTTGTAGAAGAGTTTTCATGATTTTACAACTTTTCTTGTAACTTTGACAAGTTTGCATTTTTCTTCAATTTTTCTCTTCAAATGATCTTCAACCTAAAATTTGTAATCACACATCAAAGAGAGAAAAAAATTTGTTTGTTAGGTGAATGGGGTTTTCCTTGGTTAAACCCCATATTGGTAATTAAACCTTGAAATGAAACAATTAAATAGCATGAAGAAGGAATGATGATAAGATAAGTCAATGTAACAACTCACCAAACCTTATTTGAAACCTTGGAGTAAAAATCTGTAAACTTGCATGAAGTGGCCTCAATGAATGAGGATCTTGATCATGAAACTTGATGTGAAATAATGCTTTTGAACACTTGAGTAGATCTTGAACTCTACATCACCACATTAGCTCAAAAAACATGTGTGATGCAATAAATATTTAACATGATGATAGGAATCTTGATTACTACAAAAATCTTCAATAAATCATCCCTTGAATGCCTTTAAATTTCTCTTGAATTCTTTGGAGTGCTCTTAAAATTCTCTAGGTGAAACTAAGTGAAATGGTCTTGTATTTATACATATCTTACAACTAATTCTTGAAATTCAACTATCACAAGCCAACATTGAATTATAGATTTGAAATCATTAAAATATCACCAAAAGCATATTTGAAAGGGGGTACTAGGTCTAAGTGAGGACCCATTTTCCATAGGGTGAATTGGTCCTAGGTAACTTACCTAGGACACACATCAAGAAATATTAAACATTATGTAAAAATAGGGTCCTAGGTCTAAGTCAAAACCCATTCACCCTATGGTGAATGGATCCTAGGTCACTTACCTAGGACACACATCTTCCAAAGTTAAGTGTTGTGAAATGGAATTTATGAATGTCAAGTTTTATCCCTTAAAAATTACAATTAATTAAGATTAGTTTTGAATTAAAGGAGATAATTAAGGAATATTAACCTCAATCAATTAATAAAGCCCCAAATCAATGTGAAAATTTAGGGTACACTGCTAAAACAGTAAAACAAAGGCACAATTAATTCCATTTTATTAAAAAGGGCCCTAAAATTAATGTGAATATGGAAAATATATTACAACACTAAATTAAGACAACATTAGGCTCATTTTAATACTAATTATTCTCAAATTATGTGCGAAAATGGGATACTTTTTCCTACACTACATTTTTCCCCAACTTTAGCAAGAGGGTGACCCCATGTCAAAATCACAATAAAGTAGACATTCAAGAAACTTATGTATGCAACAACGACAAAGATCCACAATCATACAACATCAAAGACTAGGAAGATCAAGCCTAAACTGACCAACATGGTGTGGAACATGTCTAAGCTATCATTTTTTTTCTGTCGTGCTCACTCTATGGTAGTGGAACCTCAGGCTATCCACCAGGTGAGTATCCCAAAAGGGTGGAAAATGAGAGAATCATATTAGGCTCTCATACCATATCAAATCTATCCTCTTGAAAACTTTAATACAACACCACAATGCTAGGTAAGGCTCTAGAGGCAAGCAAGGTGTGTTATGTTAGGTGGTCTTGAATTTAGAGTTTGAGATTCATAGGGCTTAAAAAGATGCATTATGATAAACACCTACTCGTAGGCAAGGCTACTAGAAAGTGTTGTCTTGGTGGCCTTGAATTTATGGTTTGAGCTTCATAAGGCTTGCAAGTTGTGTTATGCTAACTGTGAACCAAGATCCCTCTAAAACCTGCAAAACACCAGAGATAAACACCTTATAAGATTGAAATGCAAGTTAGAATCTAAGTTCCCCATGAAATCCATTTGCAATGCTTGAAATGAATAAAGACATGATTAATCCTAATAAAACAAAGCGAACTCTTGATCCCATGGGGAATTTGTACTTAATTTGATGTGAAGAATTGGCCCTTTCCCAACTCCAATGATGCAATGTTGATTTGGTGATGAATATTGAACCACTTTGATGAAGATTGATGAATGCTCCAAGATAAAATCTGGATAACCTAGCTATAAACTCAATGATATGGATGAATATTGCTAAATATTTGAGTATAGTAAGTTTACTCAAACTATCCCTCCTGAAATGAAGGGGAGATTAGCCTCTCTATTTATATAATGAGAAGATACGAATGCACACAATAGAGCAATGTAGGACTAAGAATTAGCCAATGGCAAAGTGCCACTTGTCAACTTATGAGTGGATGGAGGATGTGCAAGTTTTGAAGAATGTATCAATAAATGCATATATTTGAATTTTGAATTTGATGAAACAACATGTAAGAGGAAAGAAAGTGCATTGAATGCCATTTGGCTCAAGGAAAAAGGACTTTCTAGGTGGACTAAATGCCTTGTTGGAAGGACAAAGTCCACTTGGATTTTGAATTCAAATTTGAGGAATATTCCTTTAAAGATGCCTTGTGAGAAAAAATAGAGATTTAATAAATGAATTAAATCTATTTTCATGTGCAAGTTGAAAAATCTAGAGGATGGGACATAAAAGATTAAATTAATCAAGGAGTTAATTAATTTAATGAGAGAGTAGTTGATGTGACAAATTTGACTTAGATTTGTGGATTTATTTAAATCAAATATAGAAAGAATATGATAAAGGATTAATTAACAATGGACTTTTGATTTATTTAATTAAAGAGATGATGTTAGATTAAACTAAATAAAGTTTTATTTATTTAATTTAATGAAACTGGACTTTAATTTATCAAATAAAATTAATTATTTTAATATTAAATATGGATAGTCATCGATTGTGATTAATTTAATTAACAGAAAGGAATGACCTATTAGGTAGATGATTTATTTAATTATGAGGAAGTGATGAATTGTAATCAAATAGAAATTTTATTAAATATGGTTAGAGCCAGAAGAGATAATTTAGGATGAAATGGTATTGAGTGGTTAGGATTGGATGCGCCAATGTCAATTGGTATATTTCCATGTCTACACTAACACTTATGAACAATAATACTAGTAAAGTTTTTTTTTTTCGAAGAATTTTTCTTAGTTAAGTGTAAAAGGTATTCTTCTTAGGGAACATGCTAATGTCACCAAGAGGACAAGTCAAGGTAAGATTCACAACGGAGATGTAGTGTGTCGCATCACCACTAAGAGGGAAAGTTGTATGCTAGAAATATCACACTCTTGGAGGAAATCAAACCTAGCTGACACCACCAAGAAAGGGTGAATCACAATCTTGAATCTAAATAAAATCACCATGAAACTTGAAAATGTTGAAAGATATTATTGATGTGATTCACACTAACTGAAGTGTGAGGAATTTATTATTTCCATTGTTTATTATGAAAGTGCTAAAGTAATAAGTTAATCCCTGAACATATGAGGATTCCTCGAAAATCTATGACAAGTCATATTTTTTTAAAATAAAGTTATTCCATGAAAAGGAGGGCTTCCCCCAAAAATACATAAGGGATCTATGGATTCCTGATTAGAATATCTTTGCTAAATTTTTTCATAGAGCTCAGAAATGTCACCATTCCTAAAATACTCATAGAACTAGAAGAATGACACAAAGAGAGAAAAAAAAGAAAAGAAAAATCCTTTCAGGTCACATGGAAGAGACCTAAATGTCTCAACGCCTTGCATCATCCCCAAAAGGAAAACACAAGATAAGTGAAAAGATTAAAAAAATGTTTACAACATAGAGAAGAATGTAGATACATATAGAGGAATGCACAAAAAGAGAGAGAGAGAGAGAGATCAAATGAAATGGTATAGGGGATCACATTACGCACATGCCATCACATAAAGAAACATGAAAAAGAAAACAATGCAAAATACTAGTAAGGCACATGCGAGTCAACCTATAGTAGGTCGTTTGCATCCCAATATTGATCAGTATATATGGAAGACAGATAACTAGCCAAAGGGACAACAACAAGTGCCAAAACTAGGACAAGGCTATCTAACCCTTTTCCCCCACTATGTGTAGGACAAGGATGAGCAGAGATGGGTGATGAGAATGAGCTCCTTGCAATAAAGAGAATGATTTTGCAATGAATGTAAAGCATGTAATAGTGAGGATGTTATGACCCTACAACTATTACATGGCAAGGAGTGAAGGGAATTTTATTCAACTATTTTGTCATAGTAAACATCATCATTAGATAAAAATCACACAATATCAATTTCAATGCATGGCACTTGTTAATAAGATACCCAAGAGTTATATGATATGCACAATAATTCATCTTTTTCTTAGGTATATATCACTTCTACTAAGAGGTGGCAATTTGATCAAACCTTTTTTAAGGAGTTTCCCCATCTTTCATTTAATTTTTGTTTGAGTATGTAAGAATGACAATTATTTGAGTTTGTAAGAATGACAATTTCATTCAACAATTTGTTGAGGTAGATGTTGAGGAGGAGGACCTAAGATTCCCTTATCATTCTTATGAGGCATTAGTTGTTCCTTAGGAAGGAGGAAATTTATGTCAGGAGGAGGATCTTGATATCGTAATCCTTTGGTTTTTTCAATAGGAAGTGTAAAGCATGAAAAACTCACTACAATAGTATTCTAAAATGTAATGCATATTGGGTGATCCCACAATACTGGTTTATAATTTTTAGCCAAACTAGACATTGAACTGAATTTTTTTAACTAAATCTTCACTTTTAGGCACCTATAGCAACTAAACTGTGAGGAATTTGAAGATTATGCAAACTAGTGATTTGTAACATTTTGTTTGTAGATTCTAAATATATTTTTTTCAAAAAAAATTGAATCAGATTGCACTTATTTTTCCATCTCCTTTGAAAACTAGATTTTAACAATAAACACCATTTTTAAAGAGTGGCGTAACTGGCTAACACAGAACTTTTTTTATATGAAGGATAAAATTATAATTTTTTCAAATTTAGAAATTTGTAACTACGATATCTAGTGCATGTAATTGGTTTTATAGCATTTTATTGAATATTTTTTTCTTAATTAAGTTTCAAAGTTGAACCTTTTACAATTTAGACATGATTCACTGGCTAAAGCATAAATTTTTTTGTATTTATCAAAATTTAATTTTTTTTGTTGGATCAAGGACATCAATATCTAGTGCATTGATAATTTTCATAAAAAAAATTGATAATCTACTATTTTTCCACATGTGCAAAATAGAGAGCTTGATTTTTCAGTGAAAAACCTATGTTTAATCAAACTAAAAAATAAAATACATAATAAAACCAAAACATATTAAAATTATATTTGATGGATAGCTTGTTATAAGGACTACCATCATCTAGTTCGGTTTGTGAAGTATATTCTATTTTCATCCTCAACCCAAGCTTTAGAGGGAAAAAATTCTATAGAAATTTGGTGCAAGAGGAGGAGAAGGGGAAAAAAGCGAGGTTTGAATGAACCCAGGTTCAAGTGAACCCCCCTTGGAGGTTTCCTAGAACCAGGGTTCATTGAACCCTGGTTCGAGCGAACTCCCCCTTTTATTAAATTTTCCATTGTCTTCGTTATAAAAAAATTCCAAAAAAGTGTGTCCCATCATTTAATAGGGTTCACTCAAACTAGGGTCCATTTGAACACCCCAATTCGTGTGAACTCCTAAAAAGCGAAAAAAAATCATAGGAGTATTTTTGTAGTTTTCCTTCCTCGCTGGAATTTCAATTTGATAAAATATCTATAATTTTACAATAGAAAGTTATAGTAATGAAGTAAAAGTCTCATACACTAGTAGGGTGTTACATTACATTTGTTTTATTGTTACAAGTATAAGTTTTACATTAAAACAACAATTACATTGGTGAAGTAATTTACACATTTTATAGATTGGCTAGGCAGCCATACAAGAATAATACAGAGAAGTATATCCATATAATATAATAATCTATGTCCTCAACCACCATGACTTTGATGGTCTTCCACAAGCTGAGGCCAAAAGTGAGGTTAAGGCACTTTTTCCACCCAACCACAAAGTATTGAACTTCCTTGGGTTTCTTCGTAAGACAAAGAAAGCACCAACATTGAACAAGAAGCCTAGCAACTTGGAATATTTGGTATAAGCAAGAGGGAATCTCTCTATGTGTGACTAATGCCTATATGCATTTCCTAAACTAGAAAACATAATTCTTGGATATATGTTGTGGTAGAGATACATAACATGTAATCTAGACTTTCCAAAACCATCTATTTCATTGGTACAGTAGATTGGCCAAGCAATAAATAATAAAATGGTAATTTAGAAAAAGTAAATTACCGTCTCTGGGAGCCAACATTCGGCATCCTATTCCAGAAGTAATTCCATAGAAAGAGTAAATAATATATAGCATCTCACAAGTTTGTTTAAGTTCAAGCATTCAATAATAATTGAGTTCTTTTGGAAACACATTTTTGACTCCGATGTTTGTTATTTTGGTTTGCATATCCATCTAAATTTACAATTCCAACAAAATGAAATACTCCATAAGAAAAATAAGATGTTTATTTTTCATTCTACAACCAACAATTTACTCAATTTAATTAAATTACTTACATTCCAAATATAGGTATATATATGTTTTTTTTACCTATTTCACTATTTAGATATTATTTGGTATTCATACACAGTATCTTGGGAAAATAACCTTGCATATATATATATATATATGAATATATATACATATTTATATTTATATGTTTTACATAACATAAATTTTGATTACATCAGAGATTAATTACTGATCAAATAGAGATTCTAACAACAATTTATACATATAAATACTACCAACTATAGAAATGTATATATATATGCAAACTCAAAATAAATCACAGTGAAAAATTGTATCCATATATATATATATATATATCTAGAGATTTAAGTTCCATGTAAGGGAATTGCAAATATGTAAATCACAGTCATATACATATTTATACTAGGAAATGTTCATATTTCAATATAAGGTAGTGAGAGAAAGGGAAGAGGGAGAGCGACGGCCTCCATGAGGCGAGACGCCTATGGAAAGGTAGTTGCCTTTCCACAACACAACCTCCCCATAGCTAAGGGTTGTGGTAAATATAATTAAATTCTTAAAATATATTCACAAGACTTACTCCTGAATATAAACACAAAGTAGCGATTCAATAATGGAATTGGTATTTTCATTTAGCAGAATACATATATAAAACATTAATGTATTCCATGTTATTTACATATAGTATGTTTATTTATATACATATGTATATGTGTGTGTGTGTGTGTATGTGTGTGTGTGTGTGTGCATCTATTTATGTATAAATATATATATTGAAAGGAATAAAAATATGTAGTTCTAGTACAACCATGAAAGCAGTTATTTTCTTACATAAAATAAATGAGTTTAATTTTAGAATGTGTAATCAATTTGATATCAATAATGAGACTTATCCTTAAAAAAATGGGGATTATTCCAAACGATTATTCACATAAATAGAGATTTAATTTAATGGTAATTGCATAAAAACCTGGAAAAAACATTATCCTATTTGGCTCACTTCTTGTTCTCCTTTCTTTTCCACTGTTCTTCTTCTACTTTCCCCAATTTCCCTAACTCTATTTTTTTTTTTTTCATTTTGCAAATTGAAATTTGAGAAAAAGGAATATAAAGTTCTAAATGAATCTTTTGGTATTGAGAGAATAAGAGATTATACTCTTTTATTATTTTCCTTTCTTTTTCCCATCTTTGTTTTTCTTTGTTTTTTGTTTTTATTTTCTAAATTTTTCCTTCTTTTCTTCTATTTTTCTAATTTTCTATTGTTTTCTTCCCCATTGTTTTGTTTTCAAAAATATTTCTTTCTTTTCCATGATTTATTTCATATATATCCAATAAAACTATTTTTTAAATAGCAAACATGATTTTCTAGCCATGCATCACAATTATGCTCAAAATAATAAATAATAATAATTTAATCTTCAAATGAAATTAATAGTTAAAATAAAAACTATTTCTTTTATTTTCCATGTGCATTTAATTTTACTACTAATTAATTAAATAACCAGCTATAAAGTAAGAAACAATATAAAATGATTAACTAAATGAAATTCTAAATGCAACTATATATTTACTAAGTGTTTTTGTGTGTGAGAGAGACCATTCCATCTTAACCCTGTCAGGTAGCTAGCCTCCTCTACCTTAACCACACCCTTGGTCTTCAACAACCTACAACTCATGAAAAATCAGACACCCATTAATATATTAGTGTCCAAAAATAAATTTTTCGAGCAATATAATTCATCATTCCAAAATAACATTTCCTATATTGCATCTTTTTGAACTAAAATAATATTCATTGCATTTCATCATTTTCAAAATAAAATAATCATTTACTTAATTTTATCTTTCAAAATAGCATAACATTTATTCTACCACACACAATAATCCATAATCGATTCCACATAAAGTAAGTTTGGGTAGCATCAAATTCTGAGAGGTGACAGGAAGTTTCTCTAAAATTTTGACAATTTCATGCTCATTAGTTATGTCACATCCTTGTTTAGTTAAAATCTTAAAGCCTTGGTCATAAGTCTCTTTTAGATTGATAGGAGTGTTGGTCACTTTTTTAACATAAGATGGATAGGTATGCACTTGATTATAGGAGCTAGGTTCACTCATTGTTGAAATTTTAGGCTTAGTTTGTGACCCAATTTCAGGATGTAAAAGACCAAACATCTCAAGTTGTGTTGGTTGTTTCATGGAAGGATAAAAGGATGCATTATTCTCAATATTTTTAAGGAAATCATTTATGAACTCATGCATGCTAGCATCATCTTCTCCAATAATTTCAACTTCACGAGGACACTCATTAAGTGTTGATTGAGCATGGTTAGAGTCAATTGCATTAGGATCATTGCCAAAAAAACAACTTGAAACATCAACCAAGGAGAACAATGACTTCCACACATTGCTAAAATACTTGTCCATTTTAAGATTTTTAGATTTAAAACAAGGTAATTTTCTAATTACACTATGTAAAAATCTGAAAATTAAATCTTGTAAATGCAATTTTGAATTACACAATGCACTAACTTTATCAAATTAAGCTAGATATGATCAAATTGATGAAATAGAAATTTTGCAAATAGTAATAGAAATCCAAAAGCAGAAAATAGAAATGCACAAATGAATATTTTAATGTCTAGAAAATCAAAATGTGACCCGATCAAGGACTCATTCGCCCTAGGAAGAATGGGTCCTAGATGAGGGTTTTGAAACAAATTTTTACATGTTTTTCAGTGTTTTTTTAGTGGTTTTCATATTCTAGTTTGTTTTTGATAAAGTAAGCATCATTTATAGGGTGTTGTACCCTTGACATAGAGCCAAAAGGGCCAATAAATTCCAAGATCAAAAAAGCATCAAAACAAAACACCAAACCAAAAAAATGACACATGGACTAACAACACACAAACAAATAGCAGACCAGCAATAGACTAGTTGGCATTCTCCCATTTCTTGGACAAAAGATGAACCACATCATCTCTAACCCACTCCTGATGGTCATTAGTCTTCTTCATCTCCATCTCATCCTTCATGACCGCTGACAGGGTACTAGTGACATAGTGAACCAACTTGATCATGAAACGGGTCAATCCATAGAATTTTTTGTCTAGTTTGTCCATTCTTTCTTTCACCACACAGAGCTCCTTCCCACCACCCGTAGTGTAGTTAGGATCATTTTGCTCAAAATCCAATAGTTCTGAAGAGTGGGAGGCCAAAACCTCCTTCTGAGCTTTGCCCTTGTCAAGAATGTAGCAGGGACCTCTGGCCTTCTCTCTCTCCTCGCCCTCTGAAACCTCTTCACACCTATTGTCTTTACTGTTAGATAGCTCCTCTTTAGTGTCTAAATCTTTAACCTACACTTTTTTCCTATTCTTGGCCAACCTTCCAAAGTGTTGAATGATAGCATCACACCTAATAACCATAGTCTCTACAACCACTGTATCACCCAACGAGTCCTTGCTCACAACATTTTTCCCTTTTCTTGAAGGCTCCTTCTCCCCCTTTCCTTTCTTTTTCAAGGCAGTCTTACTCGAAGTCTTAGCAGGGGTAGAGTTGAGATCACATAGGCTAGTCTCTGCACTAGTTTGGGAGGCTCCCTCATTTCCCTTAATCTTTTTAGCAATGGGTTTGTTTTTTGAGCATCCACAAGGACCAAGTGATTTTTCCTAATAGGGCCTTTAGATTTAGCTGGAGATAAGTTGGTCATAGTGGGAGGCTCAATTTCTTCAATGCAGACATTCGAAATGGGTTTAGGCAGGCACAAAGCTAGATGAAAGTGGTAGATTCTTAGGATAATACCCTAGTGGAGTGGTAGGGGAGTAGGTTCATTTGAATGCAAAGCGACAGACTCAACACATTTTTCAATAGAATTTTCAAGGTCCATAAGTAGGAAAAAAAGAAATCTTAATAAAACTTTATGCCTAAGGTGATTCAACAGAGGGAAATGGTAGAAGTAATAGGTCTTGTACCTACCTTCTAGCATGACATATTTCATCAAGGCAATACACACCTGGTCCCATGGCTAAGGGAGAGCCTCTTGTTCAAACTCGGACTAGTTGTGCATCAACGTCTCATTCCCCACAAAAAAATTGTTCATACTTTCATTATCCTAGGTCTTTATGTGTTCCAGATGCTTCATACCAGTACACTGGAGACCCGTCGATTGTGTAATCACTTCCTCATCCATGGTAAATGATATTCTACCCAAAGTGACATGACGATACTTCCAAGAGTTGATGAACTGGGCAGACAGATTAGGGTCATGGCCCACAAGTCTCTCCATCACAGGAGCAAGGCCACCTTAGACACAAATGTGCCAGACGAGCAGATCCTGGTGAAATTCGTTGCAATTATCTAACTTTGTCCACACCCTATCACCTCCCATGATTCCACTTTACACATAGTATAACCAAGAACCCAAAAAAAATAGGAGGTTAAAGATAATAGAAAGGTGAAAAATCACTTGCATATCAAGGAATTTAAGCCATAAACAATAGCCTTTGCAAAACAAGCCTAAGGATAGATCACACGCATGTGTAAATAATTTCCCAAAATTAATCTTAGCAAAAGCATTAATGAGGATATCCTCACACAAACCTCTAAGAAAATAGGACATGATAGGAAGGGAAGGATTTCCTTCCACATAGTAGAAACACAGAAATCTAGGCAAGATAGCTGCAGGGCCAAAGTTAGAAACATCTAAATTGATAGCATTCAGGGGTAGGCCAAATTTAGTTATACCACTAAAAGAAGGTATAAGGTGCGAAACCAAAATAGCAGATAAAGAAAAACCAAAAAGGAGCTTTATCTCATAATTACAAGTCACAACAAATTCAAGAACAAGGAACTTGAAAATCCTATAGCTTAAGAAGATCCCCATAAGGAGATTACGAATGGTACGGTCCAACTTAGTATTAATCATTAGGTACTTGTCATAGCAAATCATGATTTCCTTTTTCAAAATGGGCTCCATCCCATAATTTGAAAAATTCCACTTGTTAACCATCCCATCAGTACAACTAGTCATCCATCTCATCAAAACAATTAGACCACATAGCCCAACAGATAAGCATGTGGACCCCCCGAATATCTAGCTAGGCACATGTAGATTTTTCATCATGGGTCAAGTAAGGGCTTTGTTCCTTCACTATAATACTCTAAATTCTAGGAGGAAGGTTACCTATATCACGCCAGCATTTAGACAATTTCCAGTGCGTGCATAATTGGCTAAGGCATCAACAACTTGGTTCCCCTCTCTGTAAATATGGTTGGCCACTTTTAATTTTATCTTAGACACAAGGAATCTAATGTTAAGAAGAATTTCTTTAGTGCTCCATCCTAGCAGTCTATCAAAATTAATAGCATCAATAATGGACTTAGATTCTCCTTCAATATGCAGGTTCTCAATCCCCAAGGATGCAACTATCTATAAGCCCTTTAACAGCACTCTAGCTTCTGCTATCATAGAAGAATGAATACCAATCCCCCCAGCATAACCAACCACTAACTTCCCTCTGTGATCCCTGATCACACCTCCTATACTTGCTCTGACCGGGTTTCCCTTAGCAACCACATCAAATTTCATTTTAAACCAATTCCTATCAAGGGATTTCCAAATAGTGGCTCTCCGAGCTAGAATCCTAGAGTTGTCATAAGAATTGGCATCCAGGTTCTAGTGCCAAACTTTAGCTATGCTTATTTCCATCTTAGTAGGTCCTTTGTCAGGTTTTTTCCCATATTTTGGTTTGTTATAGCAAGTTTTCATTTCAATTTTCTATGAATTCAATGTGGAATGCAGGTGCAAATTATGACAAAATGATAGCCTAGAAAAGCTAGTTTTATATACGCAATTTTTGTTTCAATTTTTAAATGTAAGTAAATGATATGCAACATGACTGATTTTTTTGTATTTTTCAAATTTAAATAATACAAAATATGCAATTCTTAAAACCTTTAAATGCAATGCAAAGACAAGACACCCTAAATGAGACCTAATTCAATGAAAAGAGATGCAAATGATTGCAAAATCTAAATCTAGGATGAAAGAAGACTCCCAAAATCAGAAAATGCAATGATCAAACTCAAGTTTAAAAGGTCAGGTTTTCCAAAATGAATTGATGAAAAATGATGAGGTGAGGGACCTATTTCCCTAATTTCATTCAAAATGCAAGTTATAGAAGACAGATCTAAATACTAACAGAACTAACTACCAAAATCCAGATCTGGAAAGTAGAAAATGTTGTGTACCTATCATCAAAGATGTTTTTTCCAAACCTCATTGAGGACTCATTCGCCCTATGGTGAATGGGTCCTAACTAGGGCTCTTGAAAAATGGTTTTTGGGTTCTCTTCTACTTAGTTTGCACTCTAGATTCCAAGTGTTCACTATCAAATAGCCAAAAATAAAATTTGTAGAAGAGTTTCCATGATTTGACAAGTTTTCTTGCAACTTTGACAACTTTGCAACTTTCTTCAGTTTTTCTCTTCAAATGATCTTCAACCTAAAATTTGAAATCACACATCAAAGAGAGAAAAATGTTGTTTTTTAGGTGAATGGTGGTTTGCCTTGTTGAAACCCTATTTTAGTAATTAAACCTTGAAATGAAATAATCAAATAGTATGAAGGAATGATGAATGAACAAATCAATGTAACAACTCACCAAATCTTATTTGAAACCTTGGAGTACAAATATACAAACTTGCATGAATTTTCCTCAATGAATGAGGATCTTGATCATGAAACTTGATGGGAAAAAATTATTTTGAACACTTGAATAGATCTTAAACTCTACACCTCCACAATAGCTTAAACAACATGCATGATGCAATAAATCTTTCACATGATGATAGGAATCTTGATTGTTGTAATAATCTTCAATAAATCTATCCTTGATTTCCTTGAAATTTCTCTTGAATGCTCTTGAAAATTTTCACTTGAATGCTTTATTTTATTGTTGTAAACACCTAAATCTGGACACTTGATTTATCCAAATTTATCCCCTTTCATCTAAGCATCCCTTTATCAGCATTAATTAAAGTAATATCACTATTATTTAATTAATCCTCTAAGTTCTTATCATCCTAAGGTATCTAGTTAAATAATTAAATACCTTCCCCTTTCATCAAATGAA
The DNA here is from genome assembly GCA_007258455.2 of Sequoia sempervirens. Taxonomy (NCBI): domain Eukaryota; kingdom Viridiplantae; phylum Streptophyta; class Pinopsida; order Cupressales; family Cupressaceae; genus Sequoia; species Sequoia sempervirens. Next base: position 20,053 of record VDFB02229014.1, read on the forward strand.
TTAAATAAATATGCCATCTATTTAATTCCCTTTATGTCCACATCCTCCATCATTTTTTTTATCATCCTAATTCATGCAATCTCATCATTAGGATGTGCACATGCCTAATCCTTGATTAGGAGGTCTATCCTCAACTTTTGCAAGTTGTACCTAATATTCTTACAGCCACTAACCTTCCTCCTAACCCCTCATCAGCTTGTCTAATCACCCCCTTTAGTCAACTCTTCCCATCCCCCATGGAATTTTTAATTCCTTTTGTCTTCCAAAAGTCCTTTGAGGAATTTTTAATTCCACTCTCATCTTTCAAGGAATATTAAATTCCTTTTCTCTTCCCCATGTCCTTTATGACATGTGTCCTTGGTCAACCTTATTAAAGGCCTTCCCTTTTTGGACAAGGCACTCCACTTCCCTATGTGAATTTTTAATTCACATTTAATCTAATACCCTTTGGAATTTAGAATTCTTTTCCCCTCTCCCCATAAGAATATTTGAAATTTTTAATTCCTCACATATCCCTCTCACCCACATGGGACAAGGACATCCTTATGGGGATATCTTGGCCAAATCTGTAGTTGCTTTGGAAATTACATCCATGTCATGTACTTCTCCTTACACCTCATGTCCACCTCATCTTTCTTAAGCCTCTCCCCTTGCCACATGTTAGATGTGAGGGGGCTTGTGAGTTCTCAGCTCACCATGGCCTCCCAATCTTGGCCATGTTGGGATAAATCTCAACCATCCATTTCTCAAGGGAATTCTCCAAAATTCCTATAAATACCCCTCTTTTCTCTCTCATTTGGGAGAGAGATCATTTTGCTAGCAAACTCTTGCAATTTTATTTCTCAATCTACACTTAGCCATTTTCATCCATTTTGTTTCAGCATCATTTTGCATCTCACATCTTGCATCTACTTGCCATTAAGGAGCATACATTCCATCTACAATCAAAGGGCCAACCCAAGGATCGATACGAGACAAGGTATATCTAATCTTTTACTATCTTTTGCTTTGTTTTGAATGTAACTAGGCCAATCTTGAGGTGTAGGGTGTCTTTAGTTGTTATTTGCTCTCTTGTGTTTGCATCTTATTTTCTAACAAGCAATTTTGCCCTATCACATTTCTGGCATGCCCGATGTGACCCACAAATGGGTCTTTTTCTTTCATGTTCATTTTTTTTTGCATTTTTGCAAGTTCTGGTTACAGATTGGTGGACCTGACCTCCGGTGGCCTACCTGACCTTCTCCAGTGGTGGACCTGACCTCCAGTGGCGGACCTGACCTCTAGTGGCAGATTTGACCTCTTTGATGGCAGACCTGACCTCCAGTGGCGGACCTGACCTTCTCCAGTGGTGGACCTAACCTTCTCCGGTGGTAGATTGACCTTCTGCTCCTTCCCGGGGCCTCCATTTCCACACCATTTATCCAATTGACTATGTTCAAAAATAGTTCTTTTCATTTTTTTGTGCTCTTTCCGATGACATATACCACTTCCTACTTTTGAGAAGTTGCCTGGGACCCCTTTTTCATCCCCCGTCTCCCTTTTCTGAACATCCATACGTCCATTCACCATCCTAAACGAACATTCGTTCATCCATTCCGAGAACTCTTTCACTCATTTTGAGTCCTCCTCCCCTCGTTTTGAGAATCATTCATCTGTTCTAAGAGCTTGTTTGCTCATTTCAGGTCTTCCTCCCCTCGTTCTGAGAGTCATCCATCCATTCCGAGCACTCTTTCCCTCATTCTGAGTCTTGCTCTCCTTGTTCTGAGTAAACGTTCATCCATTTCACATCTTGGTCTATCATTTCAAACTCTTGTTCTATCATTCCAATCATTCATTTACTCATTCTAAGTAAACATTCATCTATTTCGAACCTTTGTCTATCATCACAAGCTTTGTTTTTCCATTTTGATCATTTTTTTTACTTGTTTCGAGTAAATGCTCATCCATTGCAAACCTCCTTCAATCATTTGGAACTCTCATTCAACAATCTTGATCAATCGTTTACTCCTTTTGACTGATCTTTCATCTATTCCAAACCTTCACCTTCTCGTCCTGAGTGATCTTTCATCTATTCCAAACCTTCATCTTCCTATTTCAAGAATCATTCATCCATTGTGAGTAGTCGTTTACTCATTCCAAGTAGTTGTTCACTTGTTTTGATCAGTCATTTGTCCATTTCTATCATTCGTTCCCCCAATCAAATCATCACTTTCCACATCCAAATCCCTTGAACTTCATCTCGAGCCATTATCCAAATTGACCAAAGTGTCTAATCCGATCATCATCATCAACATCCACTTAGGATTGTCATCCATCCTAAGTTAATCATTATTGTCAGCCCAATCAATCCATTTTCAATATCAAAGTGGATTTGGTGCCACAATCATCTCTTTATCATTTAATCCGATCAATCAGCATCCTAAGTCACCTAAGGTAATCTCTGAATGGTGTTTAAAGTCCCTTTCATCATCCTATCCATCATCAATCAATCCAATCCAATCGCATCCAATCGCATCCCTATCCAATCACCTTTGACCCAATCAATCTACTTCCATCTCAGAGTAGATTCGGTGTTGAGGTCATTGTTTAGTAATCAAATCTGATCATCAAAATCAATCCCATCGCATCATCTAATCATCCTAATCTAAGCTTTAATTCAATCCCGATCTGAGCTTAACCTAAAATTTCAGCTTGACCTTTAGTCTGTTCCCATTGAAAACCATCCTCCATCCCTTTCATCATTATGAATCCTTATTCTCCATCAATAGTAGTCAAGGGAAACCCTAATTACGTCAACGATGATAATGAAAGTCTTGTTGATCAAGAGGTATACAACATAGATCCCCTTGACACTATCGTTGCTAGTAAGCTTTCTCCACCCACATTCCAAAATCGAATCACCCCATCGAGTTATCCCATCATGTCTTCATCTGTATACTAGGGTGATCCCATAATAGTGGTTTTACAATTTTTGGCCAAAACTAGACAATGAAATTATTATTTTAACTAAATCTTCACATTCGAGAAGGGGGAACCTATAGTGGCTAAA
>VDFB02229017.1:0-11002 GCA_007258455.2 Sequoia sempervirens
ACTAAATACCTATGTTGAACCACATGTACATAATTAAATATCTATGTGGGGCAATCTCTTCAACATACCTAGCATGATTAACTACTTGTGTCAAAATCTTTGTTATCATGGAGTACTTAAAACCACAAAAAGTAGCCTAAAGTCTTTAATTTCCTTTTCCAAAAGAAATCTTAAATACTTCTATAGCTCAAATAGAAAAGACATTCCATGTAGTAGAGAAAATATAGTAAACCCCTTTTAAGATGACAATAAGAAGAAACTCCATGCCTATTATCACTTTTTTCCAAATACTGATGACAAGGCAACCTTCTCCTTTGGTTGCTCAGCTTAACCCAGCTTCCCAAATCAATTCTTACTCCCAACACTTCAAAAATTGTCAACTCTTCCTCACAAATTCCACTCCTCTCATAGTCATAAATCAAGTATATTAAACTGGTAAATCTCAAAAGTAATAACCAAAAAAGTGTATTCTTTTAGTATGACACGCCTCCCTCAACTATCACACAGAAAAGAATAATAGTGGAAAATAATAATCACCCTTAAAATGCTAAGAGTGATACATAGAAAATGCTCAAGGTAAATTGAATATGAGGAAAGAGATAACTCTAAAGATAGTACAATGATATGACAATGGCAATGAGAATGGTACGATACAAGAGAGTTGGGCAACCGTTTATAGAGAACCTAGCTCTCCAAACTCCCTACAACCATGGCATGTGAATTCAAACCATTGTTATTCGAATTGTTCAACCTGGAGGTGGTGCTAAATTAAGTTTGTACTCAGAAATGACCATGGTGAATTGACTTCCAATTCTTCCAGGATTAAGAAGACTATTTCCAAAAGCACATGGACAAATTCATAAATCAACACCTACAAAAAATATTTTCATAGGTGGTACCTACTTTCAACATCTATCCCTATTCTGCTGCTTGTTGTTCACATAGTTGAATAAGTCCATAATCTCTAGGAAGTGTGTTTTAGAGTTCACTTGATCTTTAGATCAGAGATGAAAGGACTCCTCCCAAAATAGCACTGCAAGTATTTAATTCACCTATATTTGTTCACTATTTACTTAGAAATCTTTCCATAAAGCTTTCTACAAGTCAAATACTTCATATTGATTTGGTCAAGCCAGTAGGTACTAAACATATTGTTTTGTCTTACCAATATGTTTTCCTAGCTGATGACACATTAAAATCCACAAAGTTGTGAATTTTTCCACAATTTGAGTTTCATCATATTAAATTATATCAGCATATAGAGCCAAAGTTTAAATATGTGAATTGAAGACTTCAACAAATCGACTCTTTCAACTTGATTCAAATGTACCACTCTAATCTCTTGGGCATTTATCACCAGGTGTGAGATCACCCTCTTTGCTCTAGCACTTCTCTCAACCATTTGACATTGTTTAAGAACTTAGCATATCTCAATGCTATCTTTTGTGTAAAGTGTGCCCTATGTTTATGGCCGAGGTGGGATAAATTTGAGTTGATTAAGGTGCTAATATATGTCATAAATAATCATTAAAACATATTTCAATAATTCAACTTCTAAATAAATCAGAAATAATTTAATTTCCAATATTGAGATTAATTTGGAATATATATATTAAATATCATATATATATATAGTTTATACTTAATATAAATACATATATTTATTTATTTATTTGTTTATGTAACTTATATATAATATATTTAATATATATTTACATATATATGTATATATTAAATATATAGAGGAAAACTTTAGTGGAAAATCTTCACCAATTGGAAAATAATTGAAATCAAGACCTCCAGAAATGGTGAATAATACAAGCTAAAAAGGATGTTGAATCACTAGGTTTTTACAAAAAAATAATTTTGTCTCAATTAATTCTCGTATGCATTATTTTTTAAACAATGCAGATCATTGGAACTAATTCACTAGTAGTTTATATTGTAATTAAAAATATTAATTATATTTGCTAGTAATATTATATTCCTACCATTGATTTTGGGGAAATATTGCCACTAATAATAAATTACCATTTCATTTTAGGGATATTTTATCCTTGAATAAGGCTTTTATTTATTGCCATCGATTAGCTTTTTAATTAGATGGTTGCAGGTTGATTATGTGACTTATATGCACATGCATTTTAAAAGGCTTGTTGAGGCCTAGAATTTGTTTTGGGCCACAGGATTAGATTTAATCATGTGGCTCAAAATGAATTTTGGGCCTCAACAAGTCTTTTAAAAGGCACATGCATATAGGTCCTCGTAGAATCAACCTACAACCATCCGATTAAAAAGCTAATTGATGGTCATAATTTCACTTTTCATATAGTCTTTTTTTTAAAGTGGGAATTTTAAAAAATGCTTAATTTGTGTGTGCTCCAATGCATTTTCAATAGTGAATTTATGCTGTCCTCGGACCCTGCGAGGGGGCATTGCCCCCTTGACCCCCACAAGGAGGCTCTTCCCCATTGACCCTCGCAAGGGGCACTGCCCCTTGACCTCGCCGGTGGCTGCCACCCCTGGGCCCCTACTTCAATATTACAAAAGACAAAAAAAGTATGGGGGAATTGCGTCGATCAATTATGCAATTTTTTAAAGGAGAGATTCACCATTATAATTAATCTTTTAGTGATTATTCACTCAGATTCACCATTGTGATTATTATTTTTTCCAATTATTCATTAAGATTTGCCAATATTTTACAAATTTTTTTTAATAATGTGCATAGAATCGCTAGGAAAATTAATATTTTTTTCAAATAAAAGGAAAGATTCGCCAGGCTTTTACACCTTCACCAAGGGGTTTCATACAATTATCAGCAGAAATATATATATAGAGTGAGTGATTCGGCATACATGTATATATGCACACATCCTATATAATGTGGATATTAATATTTTTATTATTACCTTACAAATTTAGATATATATGCATATATATATGTATATATCTAAACTCGTAAGGTAATAATAATAAAATAACTATCCACATTATGAATGCATATATATACTATTATTATACCTCTACATGTACACATATGTGTAGGTATACCATATCGATGGATCCATATGAGCATATCCATTTTTCCAACATACTCTTGTGTCGATATACATATCCCTATCAACACGTGTATATACTATACATATGTATATATGACCACATCCAATTCAGTTACATCCATTTACATTACCATCATATTCATAGGTTTGTATGTTTGCTATATCTATTCATATGCATATATGTGTCATTAGATCCCCTTGACACGTATGTGCACACATATAAACATACTTATAACTACATCCCACCTATCCATATGATTGTAATAACACAAGAATGATCTCTAAAACCAAATAGATATACATCACTCGCAAATGCATGCAGAAGTAAACAAGACTCATAATATAGACATACAAGCTATGGATGACTTACCTACAACCCACACAAACTGACTTAGTTCACTCAATCTAAGATGGTGTGTGTATGCTCAGATAGTTTACATTACCAGTTACCTGACCATAATCTTCTCCCAAGTGATACTTCCCCTCCCCCTAGAGAATGAACATTTACCTGCAACCATTAATATATGCCTATGATAGTCAATTGTTCACAACATATGTAGTATATGGAAACATCTCCTAAAGTTAGAATAATTATAATTCAATAACCTTTCATTCACATAAATTTAGTATTTCACCATGAATAACATCAAATAAGATAGCATCAAATGAAACAACATCAAATGAGATAACATTCATATTGATAACAAGGTACAAGCATCATTAATTCATCTCCAGAATTCACATTACATTCACATTTACCCTATCTAGTAATGGTAGATGGTAACTTCACAATTTGGGGTGTAACATTTTTTATCTGAGCAACAGTTTTAATCTAAAAAGCATCAATCTTTGAACCAATGTAACAAGTACCTCACTTCAAAGAGGAGAAAAATGTAGAAACTTAAAAAAATGTTTGGAATGATATACACACTTGAATTTGATATATTAACATGATTTTCTCCTGAATTTCATCATCTCTTCGCTTATTTGATTAAATTAACCTACTTGTTTAATTAAATACATCATTTTCATCTATTAATCTGATTAATCTAATTAGGTTAATTCCTACCCCTTTCATGCTAACCTTTCATCCTATTGAATTGGATAAATCAAAATATTTAATTTTAACACCCAAGTCCTCTCATTCAAATTAAATAATCTTAATTATTTAATTAAATGTCATTTTGATCCCTTTTTATTAAATAAGTTAATTATTTAATCGATATCCTAAATTCCTCTAATTTGCATAATTGAAAGTTTGTTTTAATTATCAAATTACTAATTAATTCTAACTCTCCCACTTGCAAGGGATTATTCCTTGGGAATATTCCTTCTTTGCACCTTCCTCCAAAAGGGAATATTCTCATGGAATATTGCTTTTTGTGCACTCATTCAAATTTATTTAACTTACACATTCAAATTTATTTTTAAATTAACTAAATTGTTAATTTCCCTCCATCCACTCGCATAGGGAATATTCCAAAGGAACATTCTCCTATTTGGTTCCAAAATTGGAATGATTTATTTCAAACAAACTTTGCAACAAAATTTCAAAGTTGTTACAAAGTGTGTATGTTTGAGTCACTCTTAACCATTGATCTTTCCTTGATCCATGTGATCTTTGATTTTCATCCATTGACGAGAATCCTTAATCCATGTTTCACCCTCCTCTTTCATCTTGACCATTGATAGATCAAATCAATCTCCTCCTTTGATCTTTCATTTGTTTTCCTATAAATAAAACACTATTTGGAGAGAAATGGATCCATCTTTTGATAGCAAAGTCATGCTATTGAAACTCACACTTAGCTTGCATCCATATCACACACATTTACATACTCCAATTTCTATCACTATCTTTGAGGGCAATTTGATTTTAACACATCTATTTGAGAGCATTTGCTTCAACATCATCCAAGTGTATTTCAACAAAATGGGATTGGGAAAGGCCTGAATTCCACATCTGATGCAACGCCAATCCTACAATGGAATGAGGTTTGCTGAGTTTAATTAGCACTCTTTTTCCAATTTGAGTTTTATTTTAAGTTTTAATGGCTTCTGAGTTTAACTTTGCAAGAATTTCATTTGGAATGTAACTTTATTTAGCTAATTACATTATTTTAAATTGCTTATTGCAATCACATTTAGCTTAGTTAAGATCTACATCCACAAAGGCTAAGGGAATTTCATAGATTGAGGGAATTAATTATTATAAGATGCTTTCTCTTATTTCCAATATAAATTTTATTCAGCTTTTGGTTTCACTTGATATATCACAAGAATGGTCAATTTAATAAATGGATGAGAATCTTATTTTTTTACATGATGATATTCATTGGGAGAACTATATGGAGTAGCCTCTAGGTTTTGTGTAGGATTCTTAACTTGTTTGTCAAATTTGACATCCACATCATAGTCTAAAATAAACCCTTTGATCTTGGTATGAGAACATGGATAGTTTCTTACTTGATTCTATTTTTGTTTGCTACCATTTTAATCATAAAATGTGCACTCAAACACATAAATATTATCTTTTAATATGTGTTCCTTATATTGCTACTTGATTTTTATAGCTAGTTCCACCTCCATGATTTGTAGTTTCTAGGGAGCATTGGTGGATGATTTTGATATTACTGATTCTAGCCTTCTGCACTATTTTCTTACTCTCTAGGTTCTTTAAACTTTCAAGGGGATTTTTATTTCTAGTAGATTATTTTTTATTTCAAAAAATTGGCATGGTTGATTGCTAGCAAGTAGCCTCACTCCATTTTAGACAAGTACAACACTATCTACTTATTTCACTACACCTAGAGTTAATGATACTATGTATTAAGAGTATATTTGTATTGTTTTGTGTTTGCCACGTAATTGTCTCAATATTTCAATTATAATCGGCCTTGTATCTTATTTCTCTTAGAACTCTCTTGAGAGATGTCAAAAGTTAGCTAAGAATATCTTCAGGTACATAGAGGGTAGTTTACATATTGATTTTCACTACACAACAAGAGATTCTTTGCTTGTAGATTTCATTAGGCTAGATTGTGCTAATGATTTTGAGGATTGAAGTCTATTTCTATGCTTTTATATTAGTGCTTCAATTTTCATTCAAGTGCATGCTATCACAATAAGAACTCAATTTGTACATTATCATTTCTAAAGGCTAAGTATTGAAGATTATTTATTTCTATTGATGAGGTTCTTTGGATTTATAATTTGATGATAGATTTTAGTTTCCCTCTTGATCACAGAACCACTATTTGGTGTGATAATCAAATTTCCATATTATTTTTTTGCACCCAAATAAAGAACCAAAAAATGAACCACATTATGATCTAAATATACTTGATTTGTAAGCTCAACCAAGATGGTTTCCTCTTTTTCAAATATTTTCCTAGAGAAGAGTAGGATGTGGATAGCTTGGCTAAACTTTTGGCATTACATAGAATTATATTGAATTGTAATTAATGCTTGGGGTGAGAGAAGATGTACTTGGGGCTTCATCTTTAGTCCTCTTTTCTTAACTTTTATTTTTATTTTCTCTTAGGTTTTTGGATTTTGGGAAGGACTAGTCAACCATATAAAACTTCAGCTTTAAACTACACCCTTCCAGTAAGTAATTGATAATTAGGTAACATATAAAAAAAAATGATTCTTTTTTGGAAGTATAAAATAGCAAGGATTTGTCAGTTGATAATAGTGTTTGGTCTTCCTCATGTTTGGCATTGTCTGACTATCTTCAATTGAGGTTTATGCTTGAGGTGAGGGAAGCTATACTTGGGGGTGATTATGGTTCCTATTTCTTTCACTTTTTAATTTTTTTAGAACTTTTTACATGTTTTTTTTTGTTTTATATAGCTTTAAGAGATGTTTTAAAGATGGGTAGTTCATTAAGTCTTATTGGAAATATTCACATTTGAGTCTTTCTTTTTTTTCTTTCTTAAGTTATGTTCAAGAGGGCATTTTCAATTTTCTTTTTTCAATCATTTTCACATCTAATTAATTATATTTTCATAGACATAACTTCTGCATATCTTTAATCATGTTCACATGACGTATGTTAGGATGCTTGTAACATGCACGTGTGGGGTTCTTACCTACCCCAACTACCTTTTTATGCCACACTTAATTATATATACAAGGGTCTCTACATGTATATCTATATTTTTTGTGTTGAATTAAATCATTATAGGATATATATAATAATTCATTTTGCTTCTTCCTTTTATTGAAGGTTCATTGGTGTTGAATGAGATTCCTTGTTACTGGTGGTGATTCCTACTCATATGTAGCTATTTTTACAAATTCAATTACCATTACTATCTACTCCCTATTTATCTACTAATTTCAACTTTTAATGTCAACATTCCTACCTATTGTTTTCAATCCTTAACATCCTATTACTGTAAACTATTCTTGCAACCTTTAACAAGAACTACAACTATATTTTAACTAATATTTACTTTATCCTCTATAAATATATATTAGCTCAAAATATATTTATTTTTTATAACTTAATAATGCCTTAACATACAAGAACTTTATTAACTATGTCCTTACTATCATCTTTTATTGTCTTTTATTTTTCAATCTCGTAAATTCAACTTATTTCCATTTCCTCTTGAAACATCTTGTACCGTTTATAGTTGTATCTAAAACAATTAATAAAATTATCTAAAATGTTGACAATTCTTTTCAAACTTAGATGGTTAATATAATTGATGACAGTTGCAAGTGCACATAACAAGCTAGAACAAATCAACAAATTGCTAGATTAATACAATTTAATTCTTGTTTTAATTATTAGACTAATATAGTCTACAAAATAAGATATGCACATAGCTACCAAATCCACAACTTTGAAGGCTTTTTATTAAATATAATATTAATTAAAATAATTAATTAATTAAAATCTTCCAAATTTGAGTCATAAATTAAGCATTTTTTGGAACTATATTGATGTGTAGAAGAAGAAAGTAAACTTATAATAAAACTCACTAATCTAAAATTTGATACAAAAGGAGAAGAATTATTTTATAGAAATATGGGCCACGGATGTGTGTGTGTGTGTGTTTGTATATTTTTCATGTTTAATTGTTAAGGTGAGGTGATTCATAAAAATAGTGTATTTTTAAGATATTTTAGAGTATCATTTTGGATCTTTGTTAGTTTTGTCCATATTTTAAAGTACTTGCATTTATCTTTTGCATAATTTCATACAATGTCTAAAATTGTTTTTGATGTGTTTATAAGAATGAAGTAAGAGAGATTCATTATTGTATTGAAAAATGGATAAACTTTTTGTTTCCTACTCTTACCATAATTCTTTTGAATTGTATATGCAGTATTTTATTGAACAAATTTATTTAACTTTCTCTTTATACTAACAACCAAATAGATAATTTTTTATATTATAACTCTTACCAGATTTTCACTTATAGCTCAATCAGGTTAAGCTTGTTGATTTTAAACTGAGAAAGAGGTACATTTAAATCATTCTTACATTACATTCAGATGTATAAATGAAACAATACATAAAAGATTACAATTACAAATTACTGCATTCATACACATGCATGTAATAGAAGAATGATTCAGATCTTTTCAGAAAAGAGTAATCTTTATTGAATGTATAAGTGTACATTATCTCACACAAGCCGTGAGATTGACTTAACTTATTCAATACAAATTATGAAAATTATATACATGAATAAATAATGAAAAAGAAATGAATGTGCATAGAAGGAAGGTAACCAACCATTGCTTGTAAATGATTGGTTTTGACATGTCTTCTTGTCCTGCTGCTGCCCTGAGCTTCATATGTTGTTCCTAGTTCCTGCTCCTGAAAAAGAAGTAACAATGGTATTAGAGCATGCTCTAAGCAATGACTGATTACACATATTATATACACATTCACCCTATGCATGTATAAATTGATCATTGTGTGCATTAAATAAGCTATGTGTACATTTTAGGTGTCCCAGAAAAGCATTGGAGTCATCAAAAACACCTAAAATATACATTTTTTTCTAACTTTTTTGCTTCATGTGCAGCTACAGGTGTAATCATGTCTTTGTTTTATTCATCTTAATTCAACATGTGGGGTAAAATGAGGCTCCTACAAGAGTTGAGCCCAACATGCTTGAGGAAATGAGATATTCAAGGTGGTTCTTTACTTATACCTTGTTTTTGATATGCATATGAGCAATACCAGGTATGTGTCACAATTATGCTTTTGCTGCCTCATCATACAATTTTGTCTTGCCATTGGCTTCCTTTCCTCTAGAGATTCCCAATCTGGAATTTTAGTGCCAACAAGAAGGAAATATCTCTAAAGAAAAGGACAACAAATGCCAAAAGAAATTGTAGCACCTTTAAACGTTGGCATAATTCCCAAAGGAGGTGATGTACCTGGGAGTCAAGTGTTTTGTATTAGAGATGCATGAGGAAAGATGGATATGCCATAGGTATGAAATGAATAATGACTTCACATATTGCAATATAAGTGTCAAAAACCAGAGACAGTATTCAGAGGATTTCAGAACAGAGCTTAATCAACACATAAACTATGGACAAATCAGAAGAAAGATAATCTATTGTGCAAGAATGATCAGTCCTATGGACAAATAATGCAACAGAATAGTATACTGTGGACATAGTTTGAAAGACACATATGCAGTACTTGATGAAAAAGAATACATGTAGTTTTCAAATGTGCAAACAAATGAATAGTCACTTACAAAAATTAGTTTTTTTTGTTAAGGCAACATGATGATAAGACAACATGGTTCTAGTTTTCTTAATGAAAATTCACGCGAGAAGTATTCCTTTGTTTGATCCTAATAAACAGTATTTCAAAGCAATGCCATCATCACAATGGGATAAAGAATAGGAATGATAGTGCATGGGTTTAAGTTTTTTTACAAATGATGGAGCAATGTCTTGAGATACTTCTTATACACTATTGAGTATGGCTAACCATAAAAGTAGTAGACTGTATGTTAATGTGATAAAAGGTATAAGGAAACCCTTATTTGAATAAATTAACAAACCCAGAATATTGAAAGGAAATGGAGAACTAGAACATGAATGAATCCAAAATACCCACAAGGGTTCAAACCCATAATCACAAGGCTATGGAAAATCAAACCCAAAAATCCATTAAATGATGATGGCACAGGTTTGAATAGTACCCAAAACTCCAAACATACCTGAAGATGATTATGGTTGCAGTTTTTATTGCCAACAGTAAGCCCGCTACTAAAAGTTGCCATTTTATTCATAAAATACATAAAACCTTCAAGAAAAGTACAGGAAATCTCCAGAATTTACATGGGTATGATAGAAAGGAGAAGAAAGTACAAAAAAATCAAATGTTTTCAATGTTTTCTATATGATAGAGCTCAAAATGAGTTTATTGATAGAAGGTAGCCATGGCGGCCCAAAAACTTGCAAATAAAATAAATATTTAGTCATTAAAGAGCTCGGCCTATGAATAAAACAAATATGCATGCCAAAGATAAAGCCACGACTTTTTTTCCTTTTTTGGGGTGACCAGATGCACAAGAAATTACAGAGAACAAGGAAAAAGAACAAAATGAGTGGAAAAGTTAAAGGAGCTGCAACCATGGAATCAGCAAAATCAATCATGAAGAGAAGGATTTCTACTCAGTTACTTCTGAAAAATGACTTACCAGAGCCCGTGAAGGATGAGAAGGAAGGTAACTGTCGGTTCTTGCCTCTGTTTTCACCATGAACCCACCATCAAAATCCACAGAGAAAGTCTCTTGCAGAATTCTCAAAACCCTCATAATGTCAGCCACAGCTTCTTCGAAGCAAATGAAATAATGTTTCATGCTTTTTCTTTTGCATTTAGGGTTTGATACCCTATGTTACAAATGTTGATGGAATATGGCATTTTTTCCTTGTCTTTTAAGAAAATG
>VDFB02229020.1:0-15288 GCA_007258455.2 Sequoia sempervirens
TGACTTGTTTTGTCTTGGTGAAAGAACTAATCCCAACTTCTATTGAGTTTGTCACCACTCTCGAGTCATTCAGCGAGCCTAGCGGTGACTCTCGGGTGTAGCCTACCCCATCTACTGAAGTTAGACACGGTGCTCCTGTGGGGTGCATGTTTAACTCTGTGGATGAAGTTCCAACCTTGTCAGCGATCTTTGAAAAATTGCTGACCTTAGCTCCATAAGAGCTCGGTGAAGAAGACCTTGCAGGGCCTTCTTCATTGGCACTTGTTGTGGGAGGGCCAGATGCTCCTCTTAACATCCCACCATTGTAGGATCATCCTCCTTCCCCCTATGATGACCTAGAGTGGGAAGCGGATGACCTCATGGTCGATTAGTGTTAGGAGGAGGCCTCTTCTTGATCTTGTGTGTATGTGTGTGTTTTGTGATGTGTTCCCATAATCATGCTATGTGTTCCTGGATGATCCTCGTCGCCCTTGTTGGTGCTTGGATACAAACGTGCTTTTTGTGTTGTGAACCTTCTTCTATTTGTATCATCATTCTTCCATGTTTGTGCTTGATTTTTGATAAATTGGGGACGATGAAAAGTGTTGGGAGAATTCAAGCTTCCCTTCCATATTGACCCAATTTTTATTTTTACTTTGTTTTCTGTGCATTCTTCTTGATCTAGTTGGGGATTGATGATCTTTCGCCTTGCACTGCGATTACCTATTATTCATATGAGCTTGGACAGATCTGATCCCGCTAAACCAAATCCCCATGTGCCCTTTATTCATGTTGTCTTTATTCTTTTTCTTTCTCTTTTTCTTTCTCTCTTCTTTGCTTGAGTTGTCCCTCTCATGCGTGACAACGCCTTTCTTCAACATTTCAATTTTTAGAAAATGCATTCATTTCCAATGGATCTTTTCTTGAAAATCTTCACAAAACTTTCTTCAGAATCACATTCTTGACTTGGAACCCTAAAAAAACATGTTTCCTTCATCACAGGTTCATAAAGAAAGCACTTTGAAACCTTCCTCCGAAGCGGGAACAAATTTGACCTTCGCCTCATGTGGGGGAATTTTCTTCCTTTTGAATTCCTTGATGAAGTGAACATATTTTGAAAGGACTCCTTGATAATGGATCACTTTGAGAAAGAAAACATTTAATTTCAAATTGTGTGTCCCTTGAATGGACCCCTTCTTCACGGCAGGTTCCCGAGGGACCCCCTTTGAAAGATCTTATCTTAAATGAAATCATTTGTGTCTAGCTTGGGGGCAGCCTGACTAGACCTCGCTTTTCAAACAATGCGTCCCTTGAGTGGACCCCTCTTCTTTTGAAGGGTTCCCGAGGGACCCCTTTGAAAGACCTCCTAATTATCGATGGTCAACACGACTGTCCACTTACTTTCCTACTTGGTCGCTTCCTGACTCTACAAAGTTTGCTTTATCGGGTTTCCTCCATGCTAGAGTTTTTGGGGATACTCTTCCCCAGGTTTGAGAGAGATCCCAGAGGGCACCTCCTCACTCTCCATGCTAGATTTTTTTTGGGTGGACACCTTCCCTTGAAGGTCTGCAGCCCCTAAGGCACTTGCTTCAAGGAGGCATCTCCATGCTGAGTTTTAAAACACCTTCCTCGGGAGGTCCCTGGTGCCTATAAGCACTTTCTTTCTCCAACTTCCCAGCCCCACCGCCTATGAATCTTCACCTGCCCTTACACCTTAGGGCCCACTCAAATCTTGACCGTCACAACAGCCTCCTGTATCCACTTAACCTTTTACTTTCATCTCCTTTTGACATACTTTACCTAGCACTCAAGTACTGCTCGCTAAAGGGGAAAAGGTATAGGAGCCATTTGCACCTGCATGTGCAAACTCTTTTTCCTTTATCCACTTTAGAAAACTGTTCAAAGGCTTAATTCCAATCTAAGCCCAATAAGCCTGCATCCCACTTCCTGGCACCCATTTGAGCCGCTATGGAGGGCATTTTCGTTAGACTCATGATGCCGATGTTTGTGCAAAGACGCTTATGTCCAGATTCTCGTGCCTAAACTTTGTAGAGGTTACACTTCTCACAGAGTCACATGTCTCTCATCCAACCAACCTGTATGGCCGCTTATATTCTCCTATATTCATTCCTTCAAAAGAATTAATCTTTCTACCATCCTAACTTCTTTCATTTCATTCAAAAGCTCACCTCTTCATACCCTTTACACCACTCCTTCAAGCTTTCAAGCAACATTCTTTCTCGTTTCCCATCTGTAGTAAATCCATCATCACCTTTGTAGAGCAGTTGGGGACAAATTCATTCCAAGAGTGCTCGAGACTCTCATTTTCTCCCCCAAGCAGCCTTGAGTGCTCTTGGTGGAGATGGTAAGCTCCCTTTCCTCTCCTCTATCACTTGGTTGAGTTAGTACATTTACTCTTTTGTAGTGCTTTAGTGCTCTTTACTACTTTGTTTTCTTTATCTCACTTTCTTGGTTGTCCATGAAGGTGGAAAAATCTAAACGGGGGTCTGAATGAGGTAGGCCCCTATACAACCACCCAACATTTTCCTCTTTTTGTGTGTAGGTGTACGTGTTTTGCGGAGCTATCTAGCGAATAGGCTCTTCTACGAAATCATCTTCATCACCCTAGCTTTGGTATATTTGATTTATCACCTTCATTTGTACTTCTTGTATTTCATAGTGTTAATTTTCTCTTTTAGAAGTCGCTAGCTAGGTTGCTAGCTTTTTTTTTGCTAGTTCACATTGTACTTTTAGTCCTCTGGTTGTACGGACACCAATGCACCTAAGAGACGCCAGCGCACCGCGCTGTCACCGCGCTATCATCCTAGAATTATGCTCTCATCCTAAAACAAAGAGCTATCCAAGATATAGTGTTGAGCTCAAAAACCAACTCGCCTAGCCTCATTTTGAATCTTGGGATTGTAGAGTGGTTGTAGGACTTTATAGTCCTCATCATTCTCATCCTCATATCCCAACACCCTGTTTAGCTGAGGTAAGTTAGGGAAGCCTTCCGCATCTTGGCCCTTCATGACTTGGGGCCTTGCACGTGGTGGTCCCCCTCTCTTATATATATATATATATATATAAAGAGTTTGATTATTTCCAATTAGTGCAAAAGAGGGGTGGGACTTAATGATATTTTGTTATATTGCATTGTTGTTGATTGAATGCATAATTTCTTTTCTCTTTTGGAAATTGGATTAGAAAGGAATTATTTAGTGGAAAAAGATGGTAATGGAATTTATTTTCACATGTTCTATTACACTAGAAACAATAGATGTAACTATGAAACATTGTTTGAACGCATTAGGTACTTAAATTAAGTTTTTTTTTTTAATTCAATAGTAAGAGTTATTTGATGTTTAAGAAAAATAAGAATTTAAAAAATACTTACAACAATTAATCTTAATTGTTGCTAATTAAAATAATATGTCCTACTTTGGTAGTTGTGAAAGGAAAACAAAAGAAATAAATGTATGTTTATGCTTAGTTGCTTAAATAAGTAGTGCTTAGAGAGGAAATACACAAATTAATCTTTGCACATAGTTAGTTGGCATTGTTATTTGAATGAAATAAATCATTTTGTGCTTTTAGAAATAAGCATAGTTTATCCTATAAAATGATTTGAAAAAAAATCCTTAACACCCAAGCAACTAAGGTAAATAAACAAAACTATAGAATTAATTTTGTCAAAAAAATCATTATGCAATTTTGTTTTAAAATGATAAATAAATAAATTTTGTTTCATACCTAGTTGACCCTTAAAGTTATAGTTTTAAATTGGATTATTTCAACAATTTTAGATTAAATAAAAACCAACCAATATATATATATATATATATATATATATATATATATATATACATACATACAATCAATAATTAAACGTAACCAATGAACTTGTAAGAAAATTATACAATATTTATAAGTTATTATATATATATATATATATTACACATTAAATAATATATAAATTATAATAACATTTAATGTAATTATAAATTTATATATATACATAATATATATTAGATGTAAAAAAAACTATTTTAAAGGGGGGAGGAGCCAATGGGCTCTTGATGGCTAACTGCAATGAACTTGTTGTTCGGGTTAATTAAGAAAACAAACACACAAAGAACAACGATCACATCTTATACCAAATTTGATGTCTAAAAATAAATATATAATTACTGTCCTAATTTCACACAATCGAACACCAATAACTTTTGGGAGCAACAAAGCACAGAAAACCAACTACTCCAGTGCCAACCACTATTCATACAAGGCTAAATAATGAATCAACAAAAGGGTCGAGCATATTGGTCAAACCATTACAAAGGTGAGGCTAAATGTTTTCCCACACAAGCATTCAAAAACAAATATTAACTCTACAATGCCTCACTCTTCATACATTGAATTACATATATCAAAAGGGGAATAGAGACAGAGCATCAAAGTTACACACTCTATTTTCCATTCACACAAAAAACACAAGAAATTGTATACGATAACATCAACCAAAAATCCACACTTGCATTGAACATTATGAAAATAATTATTGCAATTAGTTCTTGAAAGACCAAATTTCTCTTTTTGCTCCACCCAGACTACAACCTTACTCTGCTACTTCACCATATGCTTACGCTGACCTGGTTCTACTTCTAGCCTTGACCTTGGTCTTCGAACAACTTTTCACTTCTCTGTCAAATCAAATATCCTTTCTAACAGGCCCAAAAACTCCCTTCACTGAAAATGACACCTTCCTTTTTCCCCTGAACTGTTTCTTGGACTTAGATTGACTCCTTTTTTCATTGGCTATTTGTTTCCCAAATTCACCACTCTAACTTGATAGGCCACCCAAAAAACAAGTACTAGAAGCTGCCCCAGACCAACCAATTCAACAAAGAAAAAAAAATTAAGGTAAAACAAAACTCTCAAAATGTTTACACAAAAAGTGGGTGATGCAAAAAAAAGATGATGCCCTTGCATCAAGCTCCCTAGGGGAAGCAAAATATCATGAACTATCATTCATGAGGTCATCGATGGAATGATCATACGAGGAAATTTCAGGTGCATTCAACCATGAATCATCCTCCAAAGGATGATCACACCACTTCACCAAATACTTGAAGTACTCCTTGCCGTGAGTATTCAACAATTGTTTATCTAGAATGCATTCAATTTGGAGCGAAACACAGTTGGTCACTTGCCAATGTTCAATGGATTACAACTCCAACTCAGTTGCCTCATCATTGAAAGCACCTTGATATGGATATAAATTTGCTATGTTGAAGATGGGTGAAATCCTAATGCCTAGAGGAAGACTGATCTCATAGGCGTTCGCTGAAAACTTCTAAAGAATCTTGCACATACCAACTTTTTTCATTTTTAGTTTATTGTATTCACCTATAGGAAATATTTCTTTCCTAAGATGTGCTAACACAAGGTCACCCACCTGAAAATGAACTTCCCTCTCACTAACTCATTTGACTGCAAAATACAATTAAACTTTTTGACGAAAGATGTATAATTAGATGTATCATCAGGTACCTGTGCATTTAATGTGAATTTTTCATTTTTTAAATTTTTTATGCCTGATGTTCATCAAAATTGCGACGCACTTAAAGTCAACCATCCCCTTCCATCAATTTGTGGACCGACATATGGTTAGCCTCCTTAATTAAAGGCATATCTTTAGGTTTGTAAATCTCTTGTGCAACATCGTTGCCACAGTGTCAAACTGAAGGTCCTTCATCTTTTCTACTAGTTGTTGATGTTCTTCTTGCAACTGCTCATATTCACTCTGCAACTCTGTATCAGTTCCAAAGGTGATCCTCATTCTGGCATCTTTCATGGCAGTAATTTCCAAATCTAATTTTTCACTTTCATTTTTTAATAATTTCTTTCTTTCATCAACTGTATTGTTTGTGCCTTGTTGAACTTGGTAATGCTTATTCCCATGTTTGCTAAAGCCACAGGGTTAGTATCCCCAACTTTAAGGGTCATCATGTGTCCAAAGGCTTTTTCAATATTGATGATCTTTGGCCTTTTGTGAGGTGGGTATTAAGAGATCATCCAAAATAATATTTCTTTAATACTATACATCACGATGCCCTATTGCACTATTCATGCATTTTACATAAATATCATGTTTTAGAACTCAATTATACCTTTTTTTAAAGTTTAAGAAAATTTAATGTCTTATGACATCCTAACCCGTGTTAACTAGACTAATATGAGGCACAAGTCATTCACCTTTTTTACTTAAATCAAGGGGCCATGTTTAGATTGAGTTTATTCAAATAAATAAATGAATGGATTTAATTAATTAATACTCACTTGGCCCATCTATAATGGTCATCTTGATGCACTTTACAACATTATTTGGGTCAGATAATTATAGATAAGTTCTCATTTTCTACTCCATGTAAACCCCTTATATTTTCCATTATCAACATTTCATTCTATCTAACACAAGGTGGTCTGCACATTTGTCCACGCAATCACCATTTTTAATGCCCAATCTATCCCCAGAGTTCCCTAGAGTTGCAACCTAGGGCTCTGATACCAAGTGTCATTCCCACAATCTTAAGCTAGAAAAACACAATAATTTATTTTTTCAACCTTTTCTTTTTTTTGATACGTGAGGTAGGATTTGTATTGATTTTAATAAGATATACATGCATCTGCTAAGCAGGGGATAACAGTCCTTCATGGACTCTGAGCCTATCAGCTAACCTTTCCAACCCGGGGCAACTTTCTACCGTTAGAAAATTTGCATGCCCATTGCAAAGCTTCAAAAAACTGTCTACTATGTTCTTTGATGCAGAAAATTAAGATTAGAGGCCCAGCCTCATCCGATCGAAACCAAATTTACAGTTCCACTACGCTAATACTAAAAAACCAACCCAAATTTTGATTAACCACAAAATTTTTAAACATTAAAACACTTAAAACACAGAGGCCGAGCCTCACAGAAAGCCATTTAATTCTGCAAACCGGGTGAAGTCTTCCACCCATTCCATCCCCTCCTCCATCACGAGCCTCAGCTTCCTTTTCAGGAATTCAACTGCCATGGCCGCTACCATTCTATGCCTCATCAGTTCTGGCCCCTTGATGTCTAAGATGAAGGGGAAGACTTTGATGCATCGTCCAACTCCTAGAGGAGGTCTAGGTCTGCGGGGCGCGGTATTCCTTTGCCCTTGAAGGCCGCTTTTAGTGTTTTCTCTAAGCCCCCTAGCAAGTCACCTTGGAAAAGACGCTCCACCATTTCCTTTTCCTCTGCCTTTGGGAAATCCAGGTCTAGAATCACTGCTAGAAACCGAGAGGAGATGTGAGCGTTGTCCCTCATGTATTCCTTTCTTTCCAGATGTCCTTTGCCTAAAACCATTTTGACTGCTACCATTGTCAAGGGGTCGTCGTCGAGCAGAATTCGCTTTAGCCTTTGATCCGTAATCTCCCGAAAGGCTATCTGTCTCTCCGTTGCTACCAAGGAGATTGGTGTATCAACACCGAAACTTTCCAGCCCCCCCGCCGAAATGGAGATAATGAATTTCGACTTGCTCGACCTCGCCATTTGCAGCTCTTTTGGCGACCGTTCCCTACACAGCGACAAAACACAAACCAGATTTCGAAAACCATACAGTGAGTAAAATTTCATCAGATCATTTAAAATCCCGTGAATTGTAAGGCCGAGCCTCTGTGCATGAATCTGAATAATGGCGAAACGAGCATTCGTCCTTTCCATGACATTATCCTACGGCCTTCAACCTTCAACCTTCATAAATCTATCTCCTCATGTGAAGAGAATTGCCACTTGGCCCGAAAGCTTATGCTTTCATAATTGCCGTGCCCTACGTGTCAAGATATTTTCACTTGGATTCCCGTGTCATTCATTCCCCCTATCGACGCCGAGGACACCCTTGATTTAATGGGCATCAAACTTTAATTTATTCCCTTCCTCCTCCCGTCGTCAATTTGGAGAGGGCTTGGAATGATGTGGCATTGCCACTAAGCGGTCACCTTGCACGCCCCATCCACCTCCTCAGGTCCACCCTCTTTGATAGCTTGACAGGTGGCTATTTGAGGGACGGAGGGGGCCCACCCTGCCGCCCACAATTTTTTAACCTGCGACCCACAAATTTTTAACCTTATTAATATTTGTCTTAATATTTATATTAATATTATAACACTCAAGATAGTATTACCAAATTAACATTAATTATATATTTACTAATTTATCAATTCTATATTTACTTCTAATATCATCAAGGTAATATAAATTTACCATTATTAATAATATTTTTACCAACTATCACTTTACTATTAGTTTTACCATTTATTATTATTTTTCCCTTTTACTATTACTCTTAACTTTACCAACTAATAATTAAATAACCGTCAACTTTAAACATAACTCACTTTACTCATAAATTGTATTATTAATGACACTTGTAAAAATAAACCTTAATACTATTCACATAGTTAAATGCTTTTAACTTTACTCCCAATTTTAATATTCACTAATGTAATTAACCATAAAATTATATTATTCTCATTGTTTCGTTCCATCCATTTCAATGTGCAACACTCAAACTCACACCCAACACTCATATTTTGGATAAGCCATTCAAAGAAAAATCTACACTGGAGCATAAATTAATCTATGTAGCTAGCGGCCAGTGGAGATTATTGAAGTGCAAAGTAGGCATTTTTAAGGGATTGAAACACTCTGCTCCACGGCTTGGTAATAATTAAATTCTAATCTGCCAAAAGACCATTGGAGATTCAGGTAAAACTTTTTACCGCTGTTGAAAAGAATGAATAGGGAGACGCACATTTTGTGTCTTTGGACTATTGTAGTTGCCCATGCTTGTAAGGGTTTCATGTTGAAATAAGGGCGAGGCAATAGTTTTGGTTTATTTCAACGAAATAAAATCCTCGAGGCAGAGACTATGAAGTGTAATCCGTCCAGGAGTTGTTTTGGGGCAGCTAAGAAGATTTGTGGGTACGAGCATTGATCACTGGCAGGTAAGTACAACCAACTAGTATTACTAATAATCTGACCGACGATTATTATCTTACAGTTGAATTGATCGAGATGGTGGAGAAGTTAATCCACTTGTTGTTAAAGAAAATTTCTTTATTAACATTCTTTTGAGCAAGCAGGACAAAACCATTTATTAGCGGGATACTCGGAGCATCTCTTATTCCATGAGTTCACCGGACCTAGACACTGACCAGGGAAGTTAGTGGCGCTTGAATCTTGAATTAAGTCCCAGCATATTCATATGCTTTGCATGTAAGGGAAACTTGCATGCATCTATAGACGCAACAATCTTAGAACTTTAATGGAATCAGATACTATTGTATGGAAAGAAGATAAAGAATTAGTTTCAGAGACAACATTGAGTAGAAGCGTAAAAGTGGTAGGACTCCTTGTTAATGGTTGTTTCATGTTTGAAGAATTTGAGCACACACTTCTCAAACGATAAGACCCTGAATTTTTGCTTCTCTTGGCATCATTTTTCCCGCTCTATGGGTATTTTAAAGCTATGTCGACAGACTGATGCCTCAAAATAATTGAGCTTATTACATAGTAGTTGGGAGATTTCAGATCTGCTTTCTCTTCTAGAGTTACTTTATAAATATTGAATATACTTGGTTATGAAATAATAGCAATTTTATGTACACAAATATACTTTGTACATACCTTTTTAAGTATGATTATTTAACATTTATCCGTTATACCAAATGTAATTTATTTTTTTAATGTTGAGAATGATATATTCTTACTGAAATTTCAGATATGAGATGAGATCCATACTCGGTTGTAATAGATTTTTATTTTAAATATAATTGATTGGAAAAATATTCATTTCCTGAAGTTTTAGTATAATGTCCACTTGGCTTATCACGTATACAATTTTAAAGCACAAAACAAGCTTCTCTATGTGTATTGATTTCCAAGGAGATGGTCAGTTCATTCAACAAATATGCAGGTTCACATTTTTATGCATGGATAGGGGATTGAACTACATTGCTATTCTTGGTGTATTAAGTGTAACTCCAGTTTGTTTTGAACATTTCCTTTGCTGCAAACTGTAATACCTATTGCAACTAAAATGAAATGGAGAAGCCATATGATAAGGGGTTCCTTACACATATGTTTTCTTCGTTACAATGAGTATCCCATTAAAATCTGATTTTCTACTCATACTTAGTTCACAAATTTTCTCCCATTCTTTCTTACAACTCAACGGACATACAACTTTCTATTTCAACGTAAAAGCGAATATAAATCAATTTACACAATATTTTCCTCAATAACAAATGGAAGTATCTTTATTTTCCCACAAATTTACGACAACTCATAAAGTATTTTCTCTACCTTAATGCAATAAGGCACAAGTTCCTCACTTAATTTTTTTCATATTATATATGATCTTCAAGAAATGCAATGAATTACATACAATTGAAAAGGGATTGCTCTCCACCCTACCGTAATGGCATCATGGAGCCTCATGGGCTCTAGCCATACCCCCGAGCAAGGAATTATTTTAGCTCCAAGATGATGAATGGAGTCTTTTCTCATTTCTACAAGGGATATAACTATCATAGCACAATTTTCATGTATCTAGGTTCTCTACTTTCTATTTTCAACCATGGTCCTACCCAATAAACAAGGATAATGAAAATAAAAGAAACTTATCTCTTTTCTTTAGGTGAAAGGATTGAACTCTTTTATCCATCTTTCCTCTCCAAGCCAACTAGTTTGAGCACCATCTTCTAAGAAGCATATCTCCTCTCCTCTCACATCTCTCCAATCTAAAGTAGAATTTTCCAAAAGGAGAAGTACGTAACACCCCACTCCTTCCTCTCCAAATATATAGCAGTTTCACAAATTACAACTCTTGGATGGGAAGGTGTGGAGTGTACCTCTCTCCATCAATGAATGTCCTTTCCCCATTAATGAGAACATACATTTGGACAACCACTCCACCTTTCCACCCCATCCTCTTCTCAAAATTCATCACTCTCCATTATGAGAGATTTTTAGGGGTCAAATCATGTTGTAGGGGCACTATTGTATGTCCACTTGACCCCTACCACTATGGTATAGATCCTAGGGGTTTTATTTTTGTACCCTAACCCAAAAAGTTGACCAACAACTCTCATTAAAAGCCCACTCAAGGTTCCATCCGATTTTCAAACTTAGCTAGGGGTTTCCAAGACCTAATCCCCACTTACACCTCACATGAATCACAACTAAATGCCCTTATGACCTTAGTCATCCAAGACATTAATTTTACTTGGTTCTAGGCCCCAAATGGGGTCAAATTTATATCCTCATGAAGAAGTGTTTTGATTCGCTCTTGATGGTTCTCCCTTCTCATGCTAACATCATTGCCTTCCTGCACATTACCAACGCGATCGCAAATATCAATTGTGTATCACATTAATCTGTTAGCTAAACATTCTATGTTTTAACTATATAATAATCCATATAGAATCTCAATTTTCATTCCACGGTATACAAGTGCATTCCACCTTCATGGTAGTGACAATAAAACATAATGTCAAAATGATATGCAAGAATATTTCCAAGAGATCACCTTATTTATTATCCACAATATTATACTTAATCATCAATTAAAAAAAAACATAGAACATATAAGGCGGGTTCTTACAATTAACAATTAGTAATTAAGGGTAAATAAAATTATTAAAAGTATTAAATATGAAAAATATGTTAGTATTAGAATTAATGTTAAACCGATAAAGGATGATATTATAGTAGCAATTTTGTTACTAACAATAGCTTAATATTGTCTTTATCAATATTTAGGGTAATATTAATATCAAACTTGTTAGCGATGTTATTATGTTTACCTTATTTTGATTAAATAAAAAATTGGTTGTGTTTTGTCCCAAAAAAATTGGGCATGACATTTGGTATCAAAGCATCTAGGTTGCAACAATGGGAACTCTGGGAATAAAATGGGTCTTGGTAGTAGCATATGTTGGTGTTATGCAAGTTAGTGTATGCAAATCATTTTAGATTGTGAAAAGTAATTGAATGAATAATTTAATCATGTTTTGGAAACTTTCCTTGATTGGAGCTTAATTTAGTATAAATGTTACATTTCCACATAGCTTCTAAGGGTAAGTAAAGACCAAATTTATTATTGTTAAATAACTCTCTCAAATGTTTAAACCAAAATGATTAACTTATTGAAGATGACCACAATGGTACATTATAATAAATATTTTATGAAAGGACACCACCTTATTGACTCTCGTCTGTGTAATTTTAAATTCTTAAATCATGGCTATTTAGAGGAGAATAACAAGATTAACTAGGGAAGCACTAGCGAATATAATAAATAATGTTGTAAAGGATCTCTTATATACTTCTTGTAACACTTCTCTAACTCCAACTTGGGTAAGATAGTATTTTGATTTTGATTTGTATTCTTGATGTTAAACGTTGTTATAATGATATTAGACATTGATGGTTATGTGAAAGGTTATCATGTTTAACTATTATTTTGGATTACATGCTTATTCGATTATGGAAAGGAAAGGGATGATGTCGTAATACTTGTATTCGAGAGGCTTATGATATCACAACTCTCTTCCTGATGATTGATGTTGCTTTGACTACATCATATATGTTATATGCACATGTACTTTGATGTGTGATTGGAGTGATGCAGGTACAGAGTATTGACTCCACCTGGATTCACAGGCTTGAGCGTACTCATTTTCCCTGATAGTGGTTACTGGAGATAGTCACAGGCCAAATGTCCCCTACCCTAGTCCATTGTACCCTGTTAGTGTAGTGTTTCCTTGTTGATGTCTTACTGTCCGGTTACCTAACGGTAATATCCAAAGCACCTTTTAGTCGTATGTCTGGAGCACCTTTATGTTGTGTGTGGTTTACCAGTATGCCTTGTTGAGGTATTTTGTTATGGTTCCCATTAATCTGTTATGTGGCTATTTAATTGGTTGTCGATGTCTTGATGTTGTTTCTTTGACATCTTTTCATGATTTCATATATGGCATTTTATAGTGTTTTATTGATGAGAGATTTGAATGGTTATATCCTTGAGATTTTAAATATGTTATTTTAAATGATTTTTATTGATCATTCGAGAGAATGATATATTTCATTTGGAAAATTTTAAATGATTTTATTAATCCTTTTTGTGAGCCCTCATAGTTTTATTTAAATCTTCTTGGGGAGCTTGTGTGTATTTAATGTTGGATTTAAATTATCATTTTATGTGTAATAGAGAATGTTGTATATTAGTGATTTTAATTAATTTATTTGAAGAGTTTTAATAGTTTATTTAATTAAATGTTTTAATTCATTTTGGTTGGGAGAGTTTTTAAAAGGGAATTAGGTTTTGTTTTGGGGAGAGTTATTCTTTTGGGGAGGAGAAGAAATTTTATGTTTTTGAAGAAGAAAAAACCCATGAATTGGGCAGCAGAGTTGGGGAGCAAAGTGGAGATTTTGTTGAAAAGAAATTTGTGGGCATTTGCTTGTTGATTTCAGCATGCCATTTCCTCCTTACTATCCTATTTTGGAACCCAGCCGCACCTTCTATTCAAAGCAACTTTTCATTCCAAATTTAGGGAAACAATGAGGTATTTTTCTATGGTTCTTGAATCCCTTGAATTTCTGGTGGTGTAGAATGTGATTTAGCTTGGGAATGGTAAGCTTTGCATTTCCTTATGGCATATTTATTCTTTTGTTCTACTTTGTGAATATTTTGGGGATGGATAATGTTTGTTTTAGATTCAAATTGCTACCCTGTAGTTTTTCTTATGGTAGATTTTGTCTATGCCAATAAATCTAAAATGGGTTGCTGGAAAAATAGATTTTTGGGCACTTTTAATTCTTTTATTTTATTGCTCTTTTGCCCAACTTGTTAAAAAAATGTTTTTTCTTGCTTCTTTTTATCCACTTGTTAAAAATAAAAAATAAAGGTGGATTCCATGTAGAAATTCTCAAATCTCAACTAGGTTTTTGGCAGATTTGAATTCTGGACACTTTCATTTTTGGTCAAAATTTGTGCCTATTTGTTAAAACACATTTTTTGATGCTACTCTTTAACCAGTTGTTATAAATGCAAAATAAAATTGGATTCCATGTAGAAACACCCATATCTCAACTGGGCCCGATTTTTAATCTGGGCACTTTCATTTTTCTTGTTTTTGCCCAACCATGCATAAAATGACATTTTTCTGAACAACACCTTATTTCTGGTCATAAAATTAAAAATTAAAGGTGGAATCCAACTGGAAACATCAAAACATGAACTAGGTCATTGTCCGATTTTTAATTTGGGCACTTTGAATTTTTATGAAATTTCTATGCCTCTTTCTCATGCATTTGAACAACAATTGAAACTATGCTTTGTGCCATTGTCACTTAGTGTTTTTAATTGTTTAAAAGTGTTTTTTGAGATGATTTAATGAGGCTAATACTGTTTATGTGATTTGGTTCTTTTATTAAGTTAATGATGAATGTTGGATGGTATTTGAGCTACTTGTTGGCGTATGTGATCAGCTATTTGAATGATTTAGTAGCAATGTTTGCTTGGCTGTTTTAAATGGCTTTTATGATGGATTTTAGTGGCTTTTTCATTGGGGTAAAACAATTATAAGATAATGAGTCCTCATGTATGGCCTTGAGTGCTTGTAAAGGATAATGATGCACTAGAGAAGACCTATCTTTCTGTAGGACGTTGAGTTATCCGTTTGCAGGGTGTTGATACGGGCATAGTTGAGTCTCCTCATCTGTATGAGAGGTGTGCTTGATTTCATGTGGTGCCATCCCTTCGAGCACACATGATGACACTCCATTCGATCAGTACTCTTGTACCTCATACCTTAGGAGTCATGAGTAGTAACCAACATGTTATTGTATGAGCATCTTCATGTTGTGATATTGGCTTTAATGCATTATATTCCATGTTTTCTCTGTGTCTTATGTGAGTGTTGGCCTTATGTTTCCTTTACCTTGTTATTACTGCTTGGGCCTTGTGACTACCTTTGAGCATGGTGGGGTGGTCTCTTTTGAGTCCACATGGTACGAAGGCATTGCCACTACCATTGGGGACCGATGTACAAGTTATTGGAGCACCAGTTGGAGCTGATCGCTCTTGTACTTATCATATTAGTGGATGTACATCTTATTCATGGCAATGCCATTGTACTCATGTATATTCCTTTATGTGTATATTGTACTCTCTTGAGAGAGAAGATGTAATCATATAAATTAATAAGAAGAAATTTGATGTT
>VDFB02229021.1:0-13326 GCA_007258455.2 Sequoia sempervirens
GAAGATGTGGCATTATATAGGATACTCTAAATTCTCCTGCCTGTAGTTATGTAGTTACAAAGTAAAAGACCAATTTCCTTCAAGTTCAGAATGGGTGGAATTGGAAATAAGTTGATTTGATTCACCTGACTTCTCAGACAGGCTTTGAGCTAGGATGAGCAACTCTGATGGAGATAAGTACTCTCCCAATGCATGGAAGCTACAAGTAGAAGATGGGAGCAGTTTTACAACCCCTCATCTTTTGCATGACTCTGATTTTCAAAGGGGAGAAGTACATTTTGTATCTTCACAGCCCCCATTTCCCTGGTTTGATTAGCCTGCCATGCATTTATTTTTAGAGCCATGGTTGATCCCAAAAGTTGTCATTCTTGTTAAGGTTTACCAAAAATTGAAATTCAAAGCACATGGTTGACCCAACAAGTCCCATTTATTTTCAAACACACATGTATTACATTTACGCTTTCACCAGCGATCGATTGGCTTATTGCTTACATTTGTATTTGTACTATGTAATAATGTGACATTGTAATTCAGTTGTAATAAAATTAAGTAGTTTGTGCTATTAATTTGACATTGTAATTCCTTTATCAAGTCCTTTGCAACGTTAAGTGTTATTGTGCTTAGTGCAATTAATGGTTATTATACTATTAATGTGACATTATAATTCATTTTATAAAGGCCTTGATAATCCAAGCACATTAATGGTTAAAAATAAAAAAACTTTAAAACACATGTTTATTATTTATATCATAAATTACTCAATGGTTCGATAGAACATTTGATGTATCGTTGTAGACTCAAGGGAGCAAAGCAAGCTTAGTCGCTAGGCCTCCAAGTTTTATAACCATTTGACATGTCGCATTATCATGGAGTTCTAAATTCTCATAACTACCCAATTCCCCAACTTGGCTCACTTTGTTGAGTAACTTAAGTTCATGCATACGTAACCTTTGACTTACGGTGTGTGGATTTAGTCAATGGGTTGGAGGTTTCAAAAACATTGAAACTTCAGACTTTGGTTTTGAGGTTCCAAGTTTCAGCGACCACGCGATATGATGGACTTATCTTTCCTTTCAAAGGTGCTATCGTCTGACATCTCATTGAACGCTATGTACAGAATAAACTTGAGTTGTCTTTTTAGGAATTTCTAAAAGTATGTAGATTTAAAGGCTATCTTTTTGAGGTATGAAATTGAATGCCTCATTTAAAGCATGTCCTATCAAAAATAATGACATACGTGGGTAGCGAAGTTTTACTTAGACATTTATCCTACATTGTCTTTTTACTCCACATTGATTGCACGTCTTGTCATTTTATATGGCTTGAAGGTGGTGAGAACTTATTTGTTAAAGCCTTGACTGTACTTCTACCTACTATTGTTATTTCTTCAAGAATTCAAGCATCTCATTAGGCATAGTGAGCTCATGCAGTCTGAAATTGAAAATCGTTGGCTTGGTGTGAGGGATACGAATCTACGACTTTTTAAATTGGAATAATTTTGGGCACGTCTAGACAGTAAAGAAAAATCTATTGTAGATGTTAAGGTGTTCAAAAGTGGAGTAGCTCAGCTAGGGGTTTTCTAGAAGCAGTGTTGAGTGTTGACCTAATTGTTACATGTGCGAGAAGGTACATTCCTGAAACCTGGGAAATCAAGGCCGTGGATGGAACCATTGTAGCTAAAAAAAATCCTGAGGTTGTTTCTTAAGCATTGGGAATTCCAGAGAAGGCACTCGTAAAGGAGATGTATGTTGTAACAACTAATGAATATTTCAGGACTAATGAAACCTGGTGTAAAAATTCTATGGCCAAAGGGTGGTTAAAATTAGAGAAGAAAGGTAAGTCTCAATTCCCAATAAACTTAAGAGGACACATTTTAAAGCAGAAATTGCTAATGTTATTGCTTTACTTCATCATATTGTCGGGAATACAAAAGTTAAATTATTTTAAGACTAGATGTGTCAGTTCATTTTAGTTATATGTGATGATAATATTTTTATTGATTGGGCCTGAGATAATTTTCTTTCATTTGCATGAGCAATTAGTTAACTTTCAGAAGACTGCTACCTTTCATCTATGTTCTTGTTTGATATATATCATTGCTAGTCAAAGAGCTTATTGGCTAGGGTTGAAACCACAAGTACCACCAAGTCCTGGCATGCCTGTGTATAAGTGTTATCCGCAATTTACTAGGCAAGTTGGGATGGGAGAATATTGTCTTGTTAATCATGCATTTTTAATGGAAGCTGCGAGAAAGTTGGATGGAAACGCTGAAATATGTTTTTCCCCTGAATCAAAATCTTTGGTGTTGAAGTTTGGAAGTTTTTATATCTAGTTTGATAGATTTTCTTATTTGAGAATTGGAGGTTATGAGAAGGCTCCACTTAAATTGCCTAAGTACCCTGAGTATTTACTAGTATTTTTGGAGGTCTGTAGAAAAATGGCCATAGTAAATATAAAATACATGAATATGGGAAAGTGAGGGTATACATTCCCATTAGTTACTCGTTCTTTTTCTTGCAAAAGTAATCAAATGGCTAGGAATGTTGAAAGGATTCTCAAAGAATACAATCTCCAGTACTTGTTTGTAAGAACTAATTTTGACAGCAAGGGATTTGTGAGAAAAAATCTATATGCCTCTGGCTCGTATCAACACCAACCTTCAATCGAAGATTTCTGGGAAGATTGTGCTGATGAAAATGAAGTTTTCAGAAGGGACCATATGAGGTTAACCCTTGAGCAGATACAAATTTTTGGTCTCTCTTTCCAAATTCCTAAAAATGTGTTTGAAGATTCGATGGTTCTTGATCTTGAATATGAGAAGTTTCCTGATAAATCACATCCCAGAGTTGACTGGGATAAAGATGAAGTTTTATATATGAGTAAACGAGCTGAACCAGTACTCAAAAGGACTCAGGATTGGTTGGAGGGAAAATGGAGTAGGGTTGTTGGTTCTATTCATGAACCAAAATCATCCCAAAAAAATGAGCAAGGATCTAGCCAAGTAGTCCTTGGAGGTAAATCATCGGTGAGGATAGTCATCAAGTCTTCTAGCGCCAATTCACAATCTGGGGGTGATGGTGAAAATCCAGAGAAATCAATTAAATCAAAATCAATATGTGAACAAGACAACCCATCCACCCCTACTCTTAAAAAGAAAAATGTCCAAACAAAACCTGTGTCAGAAGATTCAGAGAGCATCTTTAAGCATATTGTTGAAAATAGTACTTTCTCACCCTTTTTTGAAGAATCTTCTCCTCCTATAGAAAACATATCAATTATTCCTAGCGAGTCTAGAGAGGTTGTTCAAAGTGATAAAGCCCCCAGTCTAATAGAAAAATCTCTAGTATGGTTGAGGAAAGCGGTAGAAAAGAAGAGGAAATACACTCCTATGACATCCATTGGAGTAGATACAATGAAAAAATTACTCCAATCTTCCTCAAGGCCCAAGAAAGCCCAAAAAATGTCAAGAATTTTGAATGATGTTGTCTCTGGTAATCAGGTGTTAGAAATTGCAGAACCTTTAAAAGATGTAGATGATGATAAGATAACCACAAATGATTATAAAATCATACATGTTGACATGGGTCCCCAGACACTTGAAGGTGATGTATATCATGCCAGTTACTCAGTCAATGCTTTAGCCAAGCGGGTAAAAGAAGAAAGGAAAGAAAGGGTAAAATTGCAATCTCAAATTTTGGATTTCAAAAACTTTATCTCTTCCATTGTTTCTCCCTTTTTGTATACTGAGGCTTCTAGTTCCCAAGAAAGAGTTATTGATGAGTCTGTGATGCAATTGATTAAGAAAAATCTAAATTATTCCAAGGCTGCTAGTGAGTGGATTGAAGAATTGTCTCAGGAAGCTATATTTTTTATTAGTAAATCTATGATTTCCTACACTCACATTGTTGATAAAAGAAAAGGATTAATAGCAGAACTGCAACAGGTTAGAAAGGATCAAACCAGTCTGTATGTAGTTTTGGAAGAAATGAAAGAGTTAGTTTCCATGGATCAATTGAAGTTGGTAAATGAACAGATTGTTAGTGATCCAAAGGAATTAGATCCTTCATGGCTTGATTCACTTAAATGGAAACTAAACATATATGATGACCTGGTAAAGGAAATCATAGAAGTGTTGGAGAAGTATTTGGATATGTTAGGAGAAATCAAGGGGAACTTTCATGATCTGCAGGTGAAGATAACAAATGATTTTGATGAGAAAATTTTGGACACAAAAGAAATCTGCTCAAATTTTAGAGAAGTCTTCAACAGAGAAGTAGCACATCCTGCTACGATGACTAAAGAATCTTTCTCAAAGCTTGGGAGGCTGGAGCTTTATCTCAAAAAATTTAAAGCTGAAGCAGAAAGGAGGTCTGACACACTGAACGAGTCTGAAGTTGCTCTCAAAAAATGGAGAACTGGGCTTCAGATCACATTGACACCAGGCAGCAGGGAGATTTTTGCAATCATTACCAGGTACAGGGAATATAAAGCCAAAATGAAGATGCAGGAGAATTTGTTGCGACAAGGAGAGAACGAGGAGCCGAAAGCTGATGAAGTTGAAGTGGTTGGGAATGATGCATAGTTTATTTTTAGCATTTTCATATACTTTCTTTAAAGTTGGCACTTTTAAGTTAATGACTTCTTTTAATTTTCGGTACAGTTACTTTCAAGAAACCATTACCAAAGACATTGGCTATGTTTAAATATTGGTTCAACTGATGTGATTAGGCTCTTTTGAGCAAACTTTGATTTACTCATTAGGAAAAACTCTGTTATTTTGGCTATTATCTATTATTTTGATATAGAAGACATTGGTGGAGTTTATGCATGCATAATCTTTGAGTTATGGTGTATAGATTTATTCTATTTATACTGAATGTTTGCTAGTGTGATATCTATTATTGGGATGACATATGATCTAATTTTGCTATATTGTTGTGGTGTTATTATCTGTGAGTAAAATTTTTGTAGTGATATTGGCTTAGTTGTTATCTTTCTTTCAAAAGTTCTATTTCTATTTACATGAGATTGATAGATACCTTTGAAGCTTTCAAGTTAAAAGCCCCATCCTTTATTTGCTTTATGGTTAAAAGCATCATTAGTTTAGAAAAATCATTCATTGAACATTAGATAAAGGTAGCTGCCACCTTTAAAAATAAGCAGAGAATTGGTTTTGAAGTTTGTAAAGTTGTAATGTTACCAATTCAACTGTGGTTACATTTATCTCCTTTTATGGGCATATGAATATAGAGTTAGGTGATAAATCTGTTAAACAACAGATATAAAACTCTTAGGGTATGTCTTCCCATTGGATACCCCTTTTTTTGTGTGTAAAACAAACTAGATGGCCAGGGGAGCTGAAGAAATTCTCAAGGAATATAACCTCCAAAATTTGTCTATGAGAGCTAATTTTGATAGTAAGGGTTTTGTGAAGCATAATATCTATGGAGGGAGCTCATATTGACATCAACCATCTATCAAATATTTCTGGGAAGATTGTGTCGATGAGAAGGAAGTTTTAAGAAGAGATTATATGAGGCTAACGCTAAAATAGATATAGGTTGTCGGTCTATCATTTCACATTCCTGAAAATGTAGCTGAGGATTCAACAATAATAGATCCTGCATATGAAAAATTGCTTGATAAATCCCACCCTAGGGTTGATTGGAGCCAAAGTGAAATTTCAGATATGAGGGTGCGTGCTGCCCCAGTGCTTAAAAGAACCCAAGACTAGTTGGATGGGAAATGGTGGCAAGTTGCTGGTCCTATTCAGGAGCCTAAGTCATCACAAAAGAATGAACAAGGGTCTACACAAGCATCTGGTGCAAGTGTTTCATTGGAAAAACCTTTTGTGAGGTCCTCTAGTGCAAATTCTCAGTCAGGAGGTGATGGTGATAGGCCAGAAGAAACAATCAAGTTGAAGAGCATCTGTGAACAAGACAGTGTGCTTTCTCCTACCCCTAAGAAGAAAACCAATCAAGAAAAACTTGTGGTTGTAGATTCTAAAGCTATCTTTCAACAGATCGTTGAAGATAATATCTTTCCTCCTTTGTTTGAATTTCCCTCTTCTCCGCCTGATAGTGATAATCCACCTTTCATTCCTAACACTCCTAAAGAAACTATTAGTGGAAATGAAGATTCTGGTCTGGTAGTAGCCTCCCCAGGATGGTTGAAAAAAGCAGTGGAGAAGAAGAGAAAGCATATTCCTACAATGATAGTTGGAATGGATATAGTTTCAAAGTTACTTCAAAGCTCTTCAAAACCTAAGAAAGCCAAGAGGATGTCAAGGATGGTGACTGATGCTACTTTTGGAAATCAAATGTTAGAAATTGCTGAGCCTATGAAGGATTTAAATGAAGATGAAATAATGGAGGCAGACTACAAAGTCACACATGTTGATATGGGGCCTCCAACACTAGAAGGTGATGTGTACCATGCCAATTATTTAGTCAATACCTCGATTAAAAGAGTGAAAGAACATAGGAAAGAAAATATAAAATTGGAATCTCAAGTCCTCACATTGAGTAACTTTATTTCTTCCATGGCCACTCCTACATTTGATGAAGCCTCAAGTTCTTAGGTAAAGGGCATCGATGTGCTCACCATAGAGAAAATTAAAAATAATTTGAGCTATTCCAGAGCTGCTTGTGAGGGGATCGATAAAATATCTAGAGAGGCTATCTTCTTTCTGAATAAATCTGTGCTCTTTTACACTAAAGTTGTTAATAAGGCGAAGGAGTTAGTAACAAAAGTTCAACAGCTTAGAAAAGATCAAACTAGTCTCTATGTGCTTGCTCAGGAAATGAAAGAATTGAACTCTATGGATGTGAAGATATTAATTGGTGAGCAAATTGTGAATAATCCTAAGGAGCTAGACCCTTCCCGGTCTGTTTCATTGGAATGGAAATTGAATATGTATGATAATTTGGTGAAGGAAATTAATAATGCACTTGATATATTATATGAAATTTTGGGGGAAGTTAAGGAAGATTGTTGTATTATGGGAGTGGAAATTATTGATGAGTTTGATGAAAACATTCTAGATATAAAAGAGATCTCTATGAAGTTTAGAGAAATATTCAAGAAAGAAATAGTTGATACTGCTACAGTGACATGGGAGTCCTTCTCGAAACTCAGTGGAATGGAGATCCATCTAAGGACTTATAAATGTGGAGAAGAGAAAAGATCTCAGAAGTTGGTTGAGTGTGAAAATGCTTTGGTCACATGGAGAACCAGGTCACAGATTACTACAACTCCAGGAAGCAAAAACATCACTGCAATTGTCACCAAGTACCGGGAATACAGGCAAAGAGTAAAGGCACAAGAGGCGTTATTGAAGGAGAAGGAGGAAGAAATAATTGACAGGGAAGGAGTCAGTGTTGGGAGTGGGACTGCTATTTAGTTTTTAGTTTTTATGTTATTTTCTTTAATTTGGCTCTCTTGATATTTCAAAGACTTTTTATTTTAATTTCTAAAACAGTTGTCTTCAAGAAACCGTTATGAAGACAAAAGAAACTCTATGTTTGCCAGTGGATTGTCTATTATTGGAATGATAGATTTTTGGATAGTTTCATTACTGTGGAATGTTTATTTGTGAATAAATATTTTATGGTGGTGGATGCCTAAGGATTTCTTAGTATAATTTAGGTGATTTGGTAGTTTAATCTTTTAAATTGTTTAAGTTGGGTGGATGCCTTTATAAGTTATTTATGTTGAACTTTTAGCTTCTGTTAGCTTATAACTATAAGTTATGGATGTTGAACTGTTAGCTTTGTTCAAGGAATGGATTAATAATATTCCTTTCAGTTATTTATCAAAGATTGTGTGAATGGAAATGCAATAGGAATTTATAAGTAGTTGATAAGTGTTGTTCTTTAAAAATGATGTAGAATCACATATCAAATTCAATACCATGGAATCTGATATAATTTTTTGGCTTTTCCTAACCTTAGTTGCTAGTCCTCAGAGTTCTATAACCTTGTCGCGGAGTTCTAAATTTTCATAACTTACCGATTCTCTGACTTTTTTGATGGTTCACTTTGTTGAGTTGCAAGTCTTTCCTAGTCATCTTTCTACTCGGTGGGTCAGAGGTTTCAAAACTTTAGAGTTTGGTTCTAAGGTTCACTTTGTTGAAGCAAGAATGGAAAAGAGATAAAGAAAACTTATTATTATAACTAATAACACTATGAAGAAATGATCACTCACCTTTTCTACCCGGTGGGTTGGAGGTTTCAAAAACTTTGAAACTTCAGAGTTTGGTTGTAAGGTTCACTTTGTTGAAGCAAGAATGGAAAAGAGATAAAGAAAACATATTATTATAACTAATAACACTATGAAGAAATGATCACTCACCTTTTAAGTCTACGTTTTCGGCTTCACAGTTCGCTGAATTCCAGTTCTGAATGGAGAAGTAGAACCTTAGAACCAAACAAAATGTGTAAGAATAAATGACACTTTTGATTGTATTTATATCAATCCATGATTCCATATTTGGAAA
This sequence comes from Sequoia sempervirens, assembly GCA_007258455.2. NCBI lineage: Eukaryota > Viridiplantae > Streptophyta > Pinopsida > Cupressales > Cupressaceae > Sequoia > Sequoia sempervirens. The sequence continues at coordinate 8,498 of VDFB02229021.1, forward strand.
ATTTCGTGGGAGTTTTAAATGGTATATTAAATATTTGGTGAATCTCACTTGCTTATACGACGATACATTGTAATTTTCAAGGTGAAATGTGTCCTCAAATGTATTTATTTGTTAATGTTATTGGCGAAATAGGTCCTCATGAGCAACTATTTATAAATTTTGATTGGCGAAATGGGTCTTCACAAGCAACTATTTGTAAATTTTAATTGGTGAAATGGGTCCTGATAAAATGTTGTTTTAATAGTATTGGCGAATATGTAGGTGTTTTATTAAATGCTTTCGGGATTCCCGACAAAAATATTAGTCGGTCCAATTGAAATGCGTAGTTTGAAAATGGCGAATTTGTTGCTTAAATATGCCTCATAAAAAAACTCATTGGCAAATGGACATGCATTGGACCTATAGTTCATAAAATCCAGGTGATTTGGACATTCTGTTAGGTGCGAGAAATTCACCAATTTCAACTTGGTCGATTCCTAGAATTTTCCAATTAGCGAAGATTCGCCAGTACATTTTTCCCTAGTTTGAAATGTCAATGCTTGGTGAATTGTCTTTCTTTCTTGGTTTACAAATTTCTTAGTTAGGAAAAGACATTCATTTCTTTGAATAAGTACATAAAGGAAATTTGAAGTTCAAGATGGAAGAATGCAAACCGATAAGTACACCTATGGTTACCAGATGTAATTTGAGTAAAGATGATGAATCTGCCTTGCATATTAGACCATGTATAGATCCATGATTGATAGTTTATTGTATGTGACTACATCCAAACCAGATATAATGCATGTAGTTGGAATGGTAGCCTAATTTTAGGTATCACCTAAGGAGACTCATTTCAAAGTAGTAAAGAGGATATTCAGACATCTAAAGGCTACAATGAATTTTTGTTTGCGGTATCCCAAGAGTGAAAATTTCACTATGTCTGCATACACATATGCAAATTGGGAAGGAAGCATAGATGACGGGAAGAGTACAAGTGGTGGATCTTTCTTTCTTGGTGACACTCTTGTATTCTAGTTAAGCAAGAAGAAGAATTTGGTTTCCTTATCTACAAAATAAGCATAATACATTGCAACAACCTCATGTTGCACCCAAGTATTATGGATGAAGCAGAATTTGAAGGAGATGAAGATTGAGTTTGATGAACCCATTTCCATTCTTTGTGATAATACCAGTGCCATAAACATTTCAAAGAATTCAATAATGCATTCAAGTACAAAGCATATTGCAATCAAGTATCATTTTTTGAGGGAGAAGGTTGCGAAAAAAGTGAAGTTGGAGTATGTTGAAACCAAGGAGCAAGTAGCATACATTTTCACAAAACTGCTTCCTAAGGAGACTTTTGAGTTTCCCTAGAAGAAGTTGGGAGTTGTTGCTTCCTCCTCTTGAATCAAGAGGAAGGATAGGTTGAGGGGGAGCTTTGTCTCTCTATTGCAAGAAGGATTGGTGGTCTTGTAGAACATTTTAATAAGAAGTGTGGACTCAGGGGGAGTCTATCAAGTTTCTAGATTATGTAGAGTGTTGGAAATGATTGGTGCAGATGTTGGGAAACAAGTTTTAGTTGACCTTTGCCATTGATGTCAAAGGGGGAGAAATGGAACTCAAAATGAGGTAGTTTTCTGATCTAGACAATATCAGATATGTCTTTGTGTGTGGCCAACATTTTTCTATTTTCCATCAATGAAAAAGGGGGAGATTATTGAACAAAATTTGTCATTGATGTCAAAGGAGTTCACTAATGTCAAAGGAAGACTATTAGAAGATCAGTAAGAATTGAATGTAATTATACTGTTATATCATTTTGAGTTGCAGAAGTATATATTGCTAGCTATATTGATAAAATAAGTTGACGATTATGTGTGGCATCATACTACATCTATTCATGTTGACAAAAGTGATTCAAAATGTTTCAATACAGTTACTCAAGACATAGAGATTTCTTTTAGCAATACATTTATGTTTAGTATTTATTCGTTAAGGTGTGTTTGGCTTTGCAATTTGAATTGAGAGTATGTCTACACATGTTCTATCTTATTCTAGAGTTTTTGAAATGGATGATAATCAAACAAAAAGTTTGAAGTTATAGAAGGCTCTCTGTGCCTATTTGTCAACTTTTTGGTGTTGCGAAACTGTGCAACAACGAATAGTAGTATGAGACATTCAAAGTTAGTGTGTGTTGGTAAAATAGGTCCAAGTTAAGGTTCCTATGGAGGCGCATGACATCATATTCTTTTGGCGACAACAAATTTGATTTAGGACCAACTTGTTACACGTTTCATGTAATTTGAATTTAGGTCCATCTTATGTCATCTTGGTTAATTACGGATGCCTGGCCGACATGGAGTAATGTTAATGTAATGTATTGTATATAATCATCATACATTTATGCAGATGCATAGTGTGAAGTAAAAGTATTGAAGAGAAGGTAACTAGTGAGTGAATATACAAAGATGCAAATTTGTGTGATAAAGTGTTATTCAATGTGAAGCATCTCAATCATTGTGCATCATCATTAGAAGACCTTGAAGAGAGTAGTAGAGTTTCCAAATTAAGTTCAAAATTTATGTAAGATGTGTAATCAGTCTTGAAGATCCACAAGCTTTATCATTGTAATTTTGTAAGTTTGGTGTTCTACTCATTGGGTTGGTGCTTAGATCTTTGTACTTGTCTCCTGTAGGTTGGTGCCTATAGATACAATTGGGAATTGGTGTCTTTGATAGGTTGGTGCCTACATCATATTGTAAATTTCCTTGTTATATTCTTGCTTTGTGAGGCTATATTTTGATAGTAGGTCCAAGAAAATTTTCTCATCATGGTTTTTCCCATCTTGGATTTCCATGTATATCTAATGTTCTCATGTGCATATGTGTGTGCTTATGTAGTTGCTTGATTATTAGTATCTATTTTGATTCAAGTTTTATGTTTGATATAAGTGTTGAATTAAAGAGTTTTAAATTGACTTGATCTATTGATTCACCCTTCCCCCTCTTAGTAGATTGTGTGCACTTCAGGTCATACCCCTATAGTTTGAGCTTTGTACCATGTACTTAAAATTTGTACTTTGTGTAAGTAAAACACTTTCATTGCTCAATATGAAAGCCATGCTGAGGCTTGAATGTGTTACCTTAGAAGAAACTTTTCTTTAAATATTATATTAGTAGTTACATTTCTATAGTAAGTATCAACTTTTCATGTTATCCATATATCACCACCCACTCCTTTTGATTCTCTAGAATTGATTTATTATGAGTTTTTTGAGAGAAAAACCTACTTTGTAATCATTTGTTTATATCCATCATAACAAATTGGTTAGAAGGAAAGATAAACATTTCTTGGAGAATCATTTACAGAAGTGTGAATTTCCATATCGCTCAAGTGGCCAATGTATGTAAAGTTTTTGTCGTGTCTTTGGATGCTTCTTATTATACTCTCTCATGAGTTTCACCAATGTTTTATTGAGTGATTAGGTATGACCTTCCACAAGTAGATGGAAAGTGATTGATCATTTCATTCTTTGGTCTATTCACTCCCCAAGTGAGCTGAACCATTCTTATCTTGGAATGAGATTAACATTATTACAACCAAATTAAATATTTGTGTTAAGTATGTAGGACAAAAGGTCATTTATAAGTAAAAATTTATAGGTTAAATTTGTAATAACTCGAATAGAATTTAGAGAGTTTTCCAATCCCATCAATTTACCTCTTCTATTTTAAAAAGCATAAAATGTGTTTCAATGTCCCTAACATCTCTTCCTCTTGCAATTTTTTCAATTGATTTTATTGGTGAAGTCAATCTCAAAGTATTTGTGCTTTGTTGCTTTTTCTAAAATGCTCCCTTTAAAATTAAGAACTTTTTTTTTTGGTTTTCTATTAGAGAAGACCATGATCTTGGTCATGTTGGTGTAACTTCCATATCTATTTCCTTGCAAAAGTACTCAAAGGCATATACATTCTCTTGTAACCCTTGAAATATTAGAACCAATTTTTCAATTTTTTGAATGCAATTACAAACAACATGCACCCGTTAAGGTTAGCTGGAAAACCCAAACGATGCGGAATTAACTCTAACCAAGAATGTACACCAGGATCCCGAGTTGGGCAAGGTGTGAGCATATGGTCAGAGGATCTTAGTGCACTACAGAAACTGAGTAACTCTAACCAAGAATGTGTCCAAGGTGGATGAACATATGGTCAGAGGGTCCCTACTGATTACAATGCTGAAAGTAAACTCGACGCCAAGGATGTGCTTTCCAACCCAGAGTGGGAATGGAGCTACCATATGGCGGAGATGCTAAGAACTACAATGCAATTCAAAACATAAATAGGCGGAAAGCCAGCCTCTTTCACTTATTCAGTGGGTATTACAAAAGCATGAAGAGATAGATTAAGAAGTGCTGACAGTACTACTGCTCAGCTTACAATTGTAATAGAGAGTGCCTGCAAGAACAAGGTGAGAAGCTCTCCAATGCTGCAATTAAGAATATGATCTCCACAAAGCTTAATATGACCTTCTAATCACCAACCCTTCACCAAAATGCAATTTCCTAAATCTGATATGACAGACTAGCAACTTAAAATGCATAACCAGCAACTCTAGATTCCACTAAAATGCACTCTACTCACTCAAAACTCACTCAAATCACATGAGACTAAATGCATAGTGTTCCTAAGATGATGGCGCCCCATAATGAACCATAAAACAGACCCAAACTGTTGTATATCTTTTTGCACGAAATTCAAAACAAGTACACAAAGGTACGGCCCTCTAAGAAGGGCGATTTCCTTCTAGAAAAATCAGCTCTTAATTAAAAAATCTGAAACTTGTCA